>CAUYPK010015658.1:0-80177 GCA_963574355.1 Loris lydekkerianus | reverse complement strand
ACATTGGACACTTTTTCTTCCATTCCTGGGATACTTTGCTAAGGAGAATATGTTCCAGCTCCATCCATGTAAACATGAAAGAGGTAAAATCTCCATCTTTCTTTAAGGCTGCATAGTATTCCATGGTATACATGTACCACAATTTGCTAGCCCATTCGTGGGTCGATGGGCACTTGGGCGTCTTCCATGACTTAGCATTTTTTTTTTTTTTTAATTCTCTGTTGTCACCAGTTTTGTAGAGGATCGGGATCTGATTCTGGCAGGAAGCTAAGGATTTCAGAAGTTCTGATCAAACCACTTTTTGTTTAAAAGTAGAGATGATTCTAAGCTGGGTTTCAGCCCCTGCAAGGTCTGGCCATTTGTGGTTTACACTTATTTCCATACTGTTGTTTTTTAGTGTCCTCTTGCAAAGTCTGGGGCATTTACCACCCAGTTTCTTTTTGGAAGACTGAATTGCATTTTTTGCTACCCTGGTACTGTGTGAAGCTCTTCTCAGCTTCTCCGCCTCTCAGCTGCCTCTTTTGGAATGAGAGCCTTGGAAGAAAAGCGGCCTCAAATGCCAGGCTCACCTCTCAAGGTTTCTTTTTCCTCATTGATCTTGGTTTCCTAATTCTTTACTGCTTCATAAGCTCCTTAAATGTAAGCCATCATACAGATGATTTTTAAAGTATTTTTCTGAGCTCTATCTTTGGTGAGCAGCAAGGCTGGCTCCAATTACCCTAGTTCACCTTACCAGAAACAGAACTGTCTGTTTCTTATGTTTTCTGTTTTCCACACAGCATTATGTTTTTAAGTTCTGAGCTATTGCTTCTAACTACCTGTGATACCCCATGGTCCATCACACCTTTCATATCTGGGTCCCATTGACAGACATTCCCTCTGTGTTTCTACCCAGGATTGAAATTGCTGGGTTCTGGGGGGTTTCTTAAAAATACATTATTTTATTTGATTTTTATTAAATCATAGCTGTGTATATGAATGCAATGATGGGGTACAATGTGATAGTTTTATATACAATTTGAAATACTTTCATCAAACTGGTTAAGACAGCCTTCACTGCATTTTCGTAGCTATTGTGTTAAGACATTTATATTATACACTTAGTAAAAAAAAATACATCATTTGACTAAGACCTGTAAGGTGACTCTGAAATGGCTGCACTGGTCTGTATTCCCACCAACAGTGGGTGTAGATCTGACAGCCTGTTTGGCATCGTCCATTTTTCTGTGTCTGCTGGAAATAGGGATAAAGGGATATTTGTATATATTTTCATTATATACAAATTCTAATTTTCTTTTGCATTTCCCTGTTAACCAAAAAGTTTGAGTATCTCTTATCTGCTTTTGGATCTTTAGGGTTTTTTCTTCAGTAAACTGCTATGTTTTCTTTGCCCATTTTTTTTTTTTCCTACAAGAATTGCCATTTTTCTTTCTTATGATTTTCAGGAGTTGGTTGTTTTTTATTTTTTGATTTTTGCAGCTTTTTGGCTGTGGCTGGGTTTGAACCCACCACCTCCGGCATATGGGGCCAACACCCTACTCCTTTGAGCCACAGGCGCCCCTGGATTTTCAGGAGTTCTTTATACAGGTGGCCATACAGTTCATGTGCAATGTCAATAATATATTCTAGATATTGATCAGATGCCACTTTCAGATATGACGAACATTATTCTGCCATTTGTTAACACTATTCCTGGTTTTATTTATTGAGCATGTCTTTAATTCTGATATAATCAAATTCATTAAACTTTTGTCTTTGTATTTTCTTAGTTTCATCTAATAGATTCTTCCCTGCCTTTAAGTCACAAAGATATTCTCATACATTTTTCTTTATCACTTTTCCTTTCATAATCAAATCTTCCATCCTGGAACTTATCTTTGTATAAGGCAAGTTTGTAGCTTTGTTTTCTTCTCCACAAAGGGAAAGTTTTTCTAAAACCATCTGTTGAGTAACCTGTGCTTTCTTCATTGGTTTAGGGAGCCACATTTATTGTGTGTTACAGTTTCATTGCACAAGCTGAATTTGAGCTCTCTAATCTATTCCCATTGGTCTATTCATGGGTCTATGCCATTGTCAGATAATTTGTACAAGTATGACTTTATGAGATGTCTTAATTTCTAGTAGGGTTAGTCTTTACCTCTTTACTCTTCTTATAAATTGATTTAGCTATGGACTAAATTTTAGCTATGAAATTTAGGTATGGACCTTTAAATTTTAGAATAAGATTATCATGTTTCTAAAAAGAATCCCACTTGAATTTTATATTGGATGACATCAAAATTATATATAGACGTGAGACCATTGATATCTTAATTCTTCCTACATATTAAGTCTTCCATCCTAAAACATGATTTATGTATTTTTGGATGATTCCTGAATAGTTTATAGATATTGTTGCTATTGCATTTGACATCTTATCTTCATTATATTTTCTAATTGTTGCTCATATAGACAAATATTCTTAATTCATTTTTTGATCTTGTATACAGCAGATATTCTTATCAATAGCTTGTCCATTGACATTAATGGATTTTGTAAATAGAAGATCATATCATCTGCAAGTAATGCCTGTTTTCTCTTTTGCCTTCTGAGATCTGATTCCTTCAGGAGAGGAAAGACCTCCCTCTGAGCACAGCATCCCCCAAGACAAGGGGAACAAGTGGTCTGATGTGGGGTACAGACCTGATGTTTTCACTTTAACAGACATGAGTCTATTTTAATGCATGTTAGAATATGAGTTAACTAGCACATCATAGTAATACTTAAGGGGAGGAGAGGTTTAAATTTGTTTACTTATTTGACACTTAAATTAATATAAAGGAAATGTCAAGTGCACAGTAGTGACCAAGAGAGTGGTACGTGAAAAATCACATACCCAACTGTGTCATTTCCCACATGACACTGGCAACTCAGAGCAGGGGAAGTGACTATCCCAATATCCGTGGAGCACCTACTTGGTGCCAGGCACTGTGATGGGGCCGATGACGCACAGTGAACAAGACAGGCAAGGTCTGTACCCACAGCACACTTTCAGTCTAACAGAGAAGGAAAAAGCAATAAGCTAACTGGATTTGAACTCAGACATTGAACTCCAAGTCTTGTTCTGTTTTGTTTTTTCCAAGGTGCTCTAGTTCAGAGCAGACCAATTTCCTTTCCAAAGATAGATCCTGGGTCCTCTTGCTCACAATTACAAAGTGACCCTGAAGTGCATTGTGGTATAGTGGTCAGCAGAGCTGCCCTCCAGAGTGACCCTGTTCGCCCCCTGCAGGAGACAGGCAGAGTTGACGCAAGATCATTCAGGCATGTTGAGTGGGGTTTCTATGAAGAGGAAATCACAGTCACTGAGATACAGAGACTCTTTCCCTCAGCAAAGACACTCCTCCCGCCCCACCCCCTCTTAGGTGCTGATTCCAGCATCTCTCAGCCCTCTCTGACTCACAGGAGTGGGGGAGATAACTCAGGAGGTGCTTAGAATAGTCCCTGGTTTCAACAAATGTTAGCTATTGTAACTCTCATTTTACAGATAAGAAAACTGAGCCCCAGAGAAGTGAAATAATGTCAGTGTCTCTCTCTCTCACACACACACACACACACACACACACACACACACACACAGGGTAGAGCTGAGATTGCCTTCTCCCAGAGTCCGGGCTTATAATAACCATCATGGTCAGTGTCCTCTGAAGGAAAGTGGCCCTTTAGAGGCTGTAACAGTCCCCCTTCAGCCCTCTTCCAGCCTGAGAATCCTGATCCTGTCCCTCAGCCTCCAAGATGAAGAAGGAAGCGAGACCAGAGGCTCAGTATACTACCTCACCAAGTGAGGGCATGAAGAAAGAGATTATGACAGTGACCATCACTGTTACTGCCCAAGGAGCATGGGGGCAGCTACTTTGTTCCTTCAAAGAGCCTTGAAATGGATTCTGGGCTGGGGAGGAGGGTGAGACCCACACAGAGAGAGTGCCTGGTACAAACCCCCAAGGAACAGGGCTGTAGTCCTTGTCTATTCAGGCCCAGGTTCCTCCTCTGCCCACAGAGCAGGTGGGGATGTGGTGGCCATGGGTGTGCCCAGCTGATTACCCTTCTCTATCAGGACTTGGTCTTTGACCTGGGAGATGCTGTGAGGTGGGAGTTCATGCTCTTGGGGACTGATAAGCCTAACCTGTCCTTGACTGAGGAAGAAGACAATGGGCTGAACGATGACGATGATGTGGAAAATCTGGTGAGTCTCAGGGGAGTGTGGGGATGGAGAGTGTGTGGGGAAGGCCTTGCACCCTGTCTGGCTTCAGGCAGCCTGACAAATGTATGTCCTGAGGCTCTATGTAAGGACAGCAGGGACCCAGGGGCCTTTTTATTGTCTTTATGACTTTGGGCAAACTTCTTCATCTTTAGGAGCTTCGGTTTCCTGGTCTGTATGTAAATTGGGGTAGAGAGGGGTGTCAGACTTGTTAGTCTGCACTAACGAAGTACTACAGACCAGGGGACTTAAAGAACAGACATTTATTTTCTAATAGTCCTGGAGGCTAGAAGTCCAAGATCAAGGTGAGGTTAGAAGTCCAAGATCAAAGTGTTGGTAGAGTTGGTTTCTTCTGAGGCCTTCCTTCTTGGCTCGCAGATGACCGCCTTCTCCCTGTGTCTCCAAAGTGTCTTCCCTCTGTAGGAAGACTTTCCCGGTCTGTGTCCTCATTTCCTCTTCTTATAAGGACCCCAGTCACACTGCTTTAGGGCCCACCCATATGACCTCATTTCAACTTAATCGCCTTTTTAAAGACCCTGTCTCCAAATATAGTCACATTTAGAAGTACTGGGGTAAGGACTTCAACATAGGAATTTGGGGGGACATAATTAGCAATAGGTAGCACTTATGTGGCCCTTAATGAGTACCAGGCTCTGTTGTACGTGCTTACCCTGTGTTAACTCATCAAAATCTCCCCAACCTGGTGAAGTGTGCTCTAGTGTTTTCATTCATGATCATCAGCATCCCATTTTACAGATGGGAAGACTTTACCCACAGAGGGGTTAGGTAACTGACCCAAAGTGACACAGCCAGATTTGAACCTAAACATTCTGGCTTCAGAGTCTGGGTTCAGACTATCGATGTGATGTGCTTGGCACAGCATCGCAGACATGCCTGGAAAAAGTACTGAATGTTCTCAGCTGCATCAGCTCTGGAGACTGGGGGGCCTCCTTGTGCGGTAAATCCCAGCAATAGGTACCTCCTGCTGGACTTGAGGCATGGACCAGCCAGCACCTAGGGAGCCAGCCCTGGAGACAACATCCTTAGCACCTCAGCAAGTTCATTGTCAAACAGTTCCAGTCACTAAGAACCTTTTTACAACAAAGATGGACAGATGGTGACCCCAAGAGCCAGAGTTAGTTGTGGAACACAGCGCCTGGCCCCAGCGCACCAACCTGACCATCTTAGAGATTTTTGACAATGCTTATCCATTTTGTCCCCTGCACAAAGTCGCAATTAGATGAACAGGTGTCAGAGGTCAAAGCAATGTTTGTGGGAGAAAAGTTGTTAAGTTGAGAAAGTCTTATCCAAGTTTCTGTGACCATTATTTGTTTAGATTGGGAATTAATTTACAGATGGGAGATTAAGACTCAGAAACAAAAAAATAATAATAATGTCATCCAGGCAATGTCCCAAGCGTTTTCTATATATTATATCTTTTGCTCCTCCTAAGAGGTCTAGTTCACAGTTAAGGAAACTGAGGCTCAGAGGGGTTACAAGACTTGCCCAGGCCCCCTTAGCTGGTGCTGGACAGAGGGTGGGGCTTGGGTGCCCCTGGCTCTGGCAAAGGGCCTATGGCTGGCTCAGGAGCAGCAGGGTGTGAAGGACAGGGGTTCTGCCAAACTTAGGAGGACCCAGAGAAGGCTCTCTGCCCAGAGCTGACTCCTCTTCCAAGTTGTAGGTTATGCTCATGACCTCTGGCTCCCCCATTAGTGTAGCTGATGGACCACGGTAGCTTGGTTCTGGGGGTGAAACAGAGGCTCTGACCATAAATTCTGCTGCCAAACCCTGAGCAGCCACTCCTCCCACCCCACCTCTTTCTCTCCCACAGGGCAAGGAGGATGAGGACAAGAGCTTCGACATGCCACACTCATGGGTGGAGCAGATTGAGATCTCTCCAGAAGGTGTTTGCCATTTATGTGCTCACATGTCTTCTCCAGAACCAGTTCCTGGGCCTCTGGGAAGTCTGCAGTGACAGCCAGCACCTGGGGGACATGGCCGAGGCTGCTCTGGCCTTCATTTCCACCCTTCTTGTTTTCACTGTCTGGGACACACCCCTCTCAACATCCCCCAACTGGTGCAGTGGGTGTCAGGGCTGGGGAGGGGCAGGTAGAAAAGACAGGAGACGGGGACCTTTATGGTCCATGTGAACATCTGGGGGCTGCCAAGGCACCTGTCTTGGAGCACCCAGACCATGGGGAGGGCGTAGGCCATTTCCCTCCAGTGGGAAGTGCTGGAGAGGGTGTCATGCAGGTCAGAAGAACATGCAGCCCAGCTCCAGGGCTCAGGACTAGGAGGTATGGGGGGGAGGGGGACTGAAGAGGTTCTAGAAGGAGGAGTCATTGGAGCTAAATTCCAAAGGATCAGAAGGAGTCGACCCAGCAAGGGCAGAGAGACCTGCATGGGGAAAGACCTGGTGGAGAGACAGAGTGTGGTGTGGCTGGGTGCAGACCCTCTGGTTGGGCTCAAACCCCCTCGGGCAGGCCTGTGCTTCAGGTCTGAGGCCTTCCCTGGTGATGGTCCTCCTCTGCCTCTCTGGAGTGAGCTTGGGGCCTAGAAATATTCGGAAGACAGTGAAATGGGCAATGGATAGATGAGTGGCCGGCTGGGGTGGGCCCTCATTTCCCCCAGTCTGGGAGACCCCTCTGTGTCCACAGCATTCGAGACCCGCTGCCCGAACGGGAAGAGGGTGATACAATACAAGAAGGCAAAGCTGGAGAAGTGGGCCCCCTACCTCAACGCCAACGGCCTCGTGAGCCGCCTTACCACTTACAAGGATGTGGAATGTAAGGGAGACAGCTCCAGATGTGGGTCCAGGCCAGGCAAGGGATGAGGGTGGTGTCTACTCTCCCCGTGTGCATGTGGGCATGGCTGGCCTCTGTGTGCCTGGCATGGAGGCACACAGGCTGGGGAGCTGGGCTGGCTGCTGCAAGCATCCATCGGCCCCACAGGCAGCCAGATTTTGGAGATAAAGGAGTGGTACCAGAACCGGGAGGACATGCTGGAGCTGAAACACATAAACAAGACCACAGGTCTCCATGTCGACTACTTCAAGCCTGGCCACTCCCAAGCTCTGCGTGGTGCGTGGACCCCATTGCTGGGCTAGCCAGGCGCCTGGGGTAGGGGCCTTTCACACTTTAGAGAAGCCTCTGGGGCAGGTGGTGTGTGGCGGGAGGAAGCAGCATCTGTGTTTCAGTGGGGTTCCTGGGTGGCAAGCAACAGAAGACGCCTCTGCCTCCCTAAGCAAACCAGTGTGTGGGAGATCTGGACAAGCTCAGAAAGCCAAAGAAATGTGCCAAACATCCTCCAGGAAAGCCCAATCCAGGGCCACGTGCCGCTTCTATGGTTGGGATCAAGCAGGAATCCTACCAGAAGGCACACAGTGGGGCCACATTTAAAGGGGGTAAAGACGCTGAGCAATAAACCCAACAAACATGCCCTGACAAAGGCAGAGGGCAGAGGGTGGGGATGTGGCCATCAGCCCACGAAGTTGGGGAGGGAGGGAAGGACATGTCTTAGGAAAGAATCAACAACTCCAAGAATTTACAAAAGGGGTTGGGCAAGGTAACTCACACCTGTAATCCCAGTTTTGGGAGGCTGAGGTGGGATCACTTGAGTCCAGGAGTTCAAAACTAGCCTAGGCAACATAGCAAGACCCCTGCCTCTACAAAAAATTAAAAAAATTAGCCAGGTGTGGTGGCACATGCATGTAGTCCCAGCTACTGGCGGTGCTGAGGTGGGAGGATCTCCTGAGCTGGAGAGTTCAAAGCTATCAAGCTAGGATTGTGCCACTGTACACTCTAGCCAGAGACAGAATGTGACTGTCCAAAAAAAAAAAAAAAAAAAAAAAAATTCACGAAAGAAAAGCATAGGGCCAATATACATTTGAAAAGATTGGTAGTTTAAATTTAAAAATGAGCCAGGGGCAAGTGGCTCATGCCTATAATCCTAAGATTCTGGGAGGCTGAGATGGGTAAATTGCTTGAGCTCTGGAGTTTGAGACCAGCCTGAGCAAGAGCAAGACCCCATCTCTAAAAACAATTTAAAAAAACAAAACTAAACTAAACCTATCAGGGACCATCTTATAACCCTCATGTTGGCAAAAATGAAAAAAAAAGTCTTATTGGGTGTGAGCGAGGGTGGGAAGTGGTAATCACTCCCTGTCACTGTTGATAGGACAGCAAATTGGCTGGGGGGAAGTTGGGCAAAAGATACCGATGATAGCCTTAAAATGTGTACACTTTTTGAAGTAATCCTACTACTGAGAATTTGTTCTTAGCAAATAGTGAAAAAGAACAAAAAAATGTTCAGTGCAGATGCTCACCATGTGGACTGCCTAAGCTCACAGGTTCGAGACCAGGCTGAGCCAGAGCGAGACCTCATCTCTAAAAATAGCCAGGCGTCGTGGCGGGTACCTGTAGTCCCGGCTACTTGGGAGGCTGAGGCAAGAGAATCACGTGAGCCCAAGAGTTTGAGGTTGCTGTGAGCTATGACACCACGGCACTCTACCAAGGGTGACAAAATGAAACTGTCTCAAAAAAAAAGTTGGGTACAACCCAAACACCCAGCAATGGGGGACTGGTCACATAATGAATGCTTGTCTATATGTGGACCTACCTTTTCCCTGGGCCTGGGGTTGGGCTGTAGAGCCAGCAGCCGAGCATTCACCCAACCATCTTCCCCTGCCCCCTGCCTTCCCCTCCCACCCCAGTGCACTCATACAAGTCCATGCAGCCTGAGATGGACCGTGTCATGGAGTTTTACGAAATGGCCCGTGTGGATGGCCTGATAAAGCGAGAGGAGACACCCAAGACAATGACAGAGTACTATCAAAGACGTCAGGACTTCCTCTCCTACCGTCATATTGACTTTGGGCCCAGAGTCAAGAAGATTGGTCAGAACAGCGCAGACTCAAATCCCCGGCCCATGGTGGTAAGAGCTCGCTGTGCCTGAGGATAAGTCGCCTCTCTTCTCTGCTAGCTAATGTCACATCTGGATGGGGAGACCTCTGGCTCTGGGGTGGCATCAAGACCTGAGACACATTCAAGGCACTAACTGTAAGCCAAGCATTTTACCAAATGTATGATCCTGAGGCTGCCGGTGCCAAATCACCCTTAACCACTGGGCCAAGGAGGTGTTATCTCCTCATTGTTATAAAAAATACACATTCATGACTGAACATTCGGAAAATGTGGAAAAATATAAAGAGGAAAGTCAAAAATATCTCAGAATGGCAACACTTAAGTATTACTGTGGATTAAAAGGTTTGGTTTTAAGAGTCATTTCTAATCTAATTGGGAATGGGAGGGAAGTTAGAATCCCTGCATTACCCACTTAACATTAAATTGTGCATTTTCCCTCCTCCATGTCATTACAAGTTGTCTGGCAATTGAGCTTAATAGCTGCATGCCAAGGAAGCTCTTCCTAGCAGTAAAGCAGTCTAGCCAGGGGTTGGCTGCCTGGAAAAGTAGGGAGCTCCCCATCTCTTGAGGTAAGCAAGCAGAGTCTTGTTCAGGGGGCTAGAGAAGAGGTCCTGCACTGTATGTGCCTGGAGTGGCCTGGCTCTCAGAACCCATGGGGGCCAGGAAGTCTGCTGTCTTGCTAGGAGGGCTGCTCCACATGAACCCCCAAATGAGCCCAGACGCCAGCATGCTAAGTGGCCGTTGCTCCTGCCTATGGAGCACATACAGAAATCTCCTCCCCTGCCTCTCTCCTATGCATGCCCGGGCCTCACAGAAAATCACAGAGCGATTCTCCCGCAACCCCAAGAAACCTGCGGATGAGGATGTAGCAGAGCGTGTGTTCGTGATCGGGGAGGACCGCATCCAGCTGCGCTACCACTGCCGTGAGGACCACATCACGGCCTCCAAGCGGGAGTTCCTGCAGCGCACTGAGGTGGACAGCAAAGGCAACAAGATCATCATGACGCCCGACATGTGCATCAGTTTCGAGGTGGGCCAGGGGCCACAGAGGCAGGGGGTGGGGAGGGGCGGTGAGGAGAAGGAACTGGAACTGACCCATTCCAGCCACTTGGGAGGACCAGGATGGACCCTCTGTAACCTCAGTCCAGAAATTCATCTCTGCTCCTTGGGACTATCAAAAACTCCCATCTGGAGACCCATCTTTCTCTTCTGAAAATCTTTCCTTTTCAGCCAAAAGAGAGAACCCAGCAGGCTGTGGCTACTGCTCATGGTCCCCATTCCCCACCTCCACCCCCTGGTCAGAGGAGCCCCAGATGCTAGGGAACAGCGCTGTAGGAGGAGAAGGTCCTCATGGCCCAGAGGGGCTGGCCTTCCTGGTCCAGTCCTTACCCTCCTGGCACATCCCTTAGCCTCTGTGAGCCTTCAGTTCCTCTTCTATTATTAACTGTACTTTTATAGATGGGGAAACGGAGGCCCAGAGAGGTTAAGCAACTTGCTTACAGTCACACAGGTAGAAAAATGGCAGGAGTAGATCTGAACCCAGGTAGTCCCATGACATGACAGCCTTTCTGTGTCACTGTGGTGCCTGTTGACCCAGGTGGAACCCATGGAGCACACCAAGAAGCTTCTGTACCAGTACCAGACCCTGATGCAGCTGAAGAATGAGGAGAAGGTGTCCAGGCATCAGGCCTGGGAGTCGGAGCTGGAGGTGGGTCCCACGGGAGAAGGGGCGTGTGGGGGCTGCCAGGGAATGGGGAAGCACCTAATCGTGCTCTTCATCCCTTCCCAATTCAGGTGCTGGAGATCCTGAAGCTGCGAGAGGAAGAGGAGGCGGCACACACACTGACCATCTCCATCTATGACACCAGGCGGAACGAGAAGAGCAAGGAGTACCGGGAGGCCATGGTGAGCTCGCTCGCCGCCTTGCCCCTGCTCTTCCCAGGCCTGGCCGCCAGGCTGCTGAGAACCACCAGGGATTCTGCGAAGATGCCGACTGTAAGGGATGAAGCTATTGATGCTGTGTGATCCTCCTTGATGCTGAGCTCGCCCCAGAGTACTTAGGATCTGGGCCAGGCCTCTCCCAACCTCCAGGGGCTGTGGCCAAGTCAAGGCCTGTAGTGTATGGGAGAAGAATGAAAACTGTGTGCCTCCCTCCACCCAGGACTCCCTTTGAGGTTGTGGCCTGGGCCAGTAGCCCCAGTGAGCCAACTCTGGCCCCAGCCCTGAGCTCTCCAACCCCTGTAGCCCAGGGCCTTCAGGCCACACCCTCAGGCTGCAAAGGCCAGCTTGGTTCTCAAGGCCAGCTTCTGAATCCCCTTCTCCAATCCAGCAGAGATTTCTAAAAATAGTTTGGGGTTGTTGAGGCAGGACAGTGCATCAGGGCGTCCTTTTCAACCAAAAGAGAAAACCCAGCAGGCTGTGGCTACTGCTCATCTGTTCTCAGATCCCTAGGGATGGGTGTCAGCTTCCACATCTCCAACGTCACTGGCCCCCTGTGCATTGATATAGGACACAAGGCCCCAGGGTGAATAGGAGAAATGAAGTGAGTTTGTAGCTCTTTTTAATTGACATCATTAGTAGCCACTACCATTTATTAGATAAGCATCTACTATTGATCATCGGGCAGGCTGTGTACCTTACAGACATGATCTTGTCTGAGTTCTCAGAGATGGAAAATGAGGTTCAAGAAGAGAGACATGAATGCATGTAAGAAATAAGAGTTGGCTGTCGGTGCCCATAGCTCAGTGGTTAGGGTGCCAGCCACATACACCACAGTTGGCGGGTTTGAACCCGGCCCAGGCCTGCTAAACAATGATGACAACAACAAAAACAGCCAGGCGTTGTTGCGGGTGCCTGTATTCCCAGCTACTTGGGAGGTTGAGGCAAGAGAATCGCTTAACCTCAAGAGTTTGAGGTTGCTGTAAGCTATGAGACCACAGCAATCTACCCAGGGCAACAGCTTGAGACTCTGTCTCCAAAGTTAAAAAAAAAAAAAAAAAAAAAGTTGGCTGTCACCAATAAACATGGGTATAAGACTAAGCCTGCAGGCCCTGCTCAGGCCATGTCAGGGTCTTGGCTTTGAGCCTGGTCTTGTGCCACAGACCCAGTCTGGGAGGTCTCTGCAGCCTCTGCCAATCGGCTAAGCGCTCCCCACCTCCGCAGGAGCGGGTAATGCACGAGGAGCACCTGCGGCAGGTAGAGACCCAGCTGGACTACCTGGCTCCGTTCCTGGTCCAGCTCCCACCAGGAGAGAAGCTGACACGCTGGCAGGCTGTGCGCCTCAAGGACGAGTGCCTCAGCGACTTCAAGCAGCGACTCATCGACAAGGCCAACCTCATCCAGGCCCGCTTTGAGAAGGTGGGCCAGGGCTGTCTTTGGGACAGAGCAGGGGACGAGTGTGTTGGTGATTGGGGTTTCTAAAAGACTGCCTTGTTCTTCCTCATTCTCATTTGTTGGGTAGTTGGATGGATGGGTGGTTGGGTGGATGGATGGATAAATGGGTGGGCAGATGGAGGGACGGGTGGCAGGGTAGGCAGAGGGACAGATGGGTAGAAGGATGGGTGGCTTGGTGAGTGGGTGGGTAGATGGATGGTTGGAGCCATGGTGGATTATAACAATTCTCCATCCTTGACCCATTTGTTGTTTGGGCACACACCACATAGTTCCCACGTGTTCTCTTACTTCACCTTTACAAAGAGCTCCACAAGACACAGGAGCAGTACAGTGACCCTCATTTTGCAGACAAAAAATTAGAGATTCTGAAAATGTCAGTAACTTGTCCAGAGCCACATGGCTTTCCAGCCTTCTGTTCTGACCTCATAGACATCAGGGACTCCCATCCAAGACATCTGGTGGCCCCTGACTCTGCTTCTCTGGCATGGGGTTGTCTGGTGGCCAGTGGGACTGCAGCCTGGGTAAGGGTCCATCCTTGTCAACCCTCCTGCTGTGTCCCCCCTGTGCCCACAGGAGACCCAGGAGCTGCAGAAGAAGCAGCAGTGGTACCAGGAGAACCAGGTAACCCTGTCACCGGAGGATGAAGACCTGTACCTCAGCTACTGCTCTCAGGCCATGTTCCGCATCCGCATCCTGGAGCAGCGGCTCAATCGGTGAGGGGGCAGGGGAAAGGAGGGGACCCACCAGGAGGCTAGACTACTAGCTGTGTCACCACTCACCCCCTCTTTTCTCCTTCTGACATCAGACACAAGGAGCTGGCCCCGCTGAAGTACTTGGCTTTAGAGGAAAAGCTGTACAAGGACCCACGCCTGGTGGAGCTCCTGAAAGTCTTTGCTTGACGTTCTTAGGGCCTCAGGAGAGTTTGGAGAAAAAGCAATCTCCCTCCACACCTGGGACCCTATGCTCCCTCTGCCCAGCTAATGCCATCTACTCAGACACCCGGCTTCACTGCCACCCTGTAGCCCTCTCTGCTCCTGCTTCCCCTGACTTTCCTGCAAATAAACATTCAGAATTTACCATTTGTACCTCATGCTTCACAAGCTCCAGCACTAGCCTTTCTCCTTTTGTTCTTTATCTACCAGCCTGGGACCACCCCTTTCCTCCCCACCTTGGCCACCTTCCTCATTTGCTTCCTGTCATCTGTCCATTGGAAGGTGGAGTCTTCACAGTGCCTCTGCAAACAAGATCTCAACATAGCTAGGGTGGCTCAGCTCCACAAAGCAAAAGTGGCAAGGCCAAAGTGCCTAACCCAGAATTTGGGGGCTTGACACTAGAGTGTAAGGGGCTGAATCCCAACTTCTCTTCTTACCAGATACTACTTACCCATCTGTGAAATGGGGATGGCATTGTTGTATTTAATAAAACTTACAAAGCAGAGAGGCTGGGAGTGGTATACAGAAAGCCCTAAACGTTAGCTTAAAAAATGATAATGAACCCATGAATTGTTGTCAATTTCAGTAGTCATCAGGGAAATGAAATGCTATCATACAGCCACCAGTATGGATAAATGTTAGTAATGAGAAGCAACTGGAACTCTCAAATATCTTCCCCTAGCTAAAGTGTAACCATTTTGGAAAACTGGCAGTATCTACTAAAGCTAAACTATGGCACTCCCAGCAATTCCATTCCACCAGACAAAGCAAATATGGAAAACTTGTCAGCAAGTATTAAAATGTAGGTGATATCATTATACTATTCAAGTTTTTCGTAATGAAAGGTAAGGGGAAATGCGGGCTGGATAGTTTTGATCGGATATTCTTCTGTTAATCTAATCTTTTAAGAGTGACCAAATGCCTGGGACTGTTTCCCAAAAGGTGCCACCAGACGGGTGGAGCCTCTGCCTCTTGTGAAGGCAGAAGGGGTGCAGAACCCCCAGGTGGGGAATCCCCCAGGCTTTGGCTTTAAGAACAAGGGTTCGAATCCCCGGGCCATTACTCCTGGGCTGTACGATGGTCTTTCACCAGCATCTTAACCCAGGCCTCAGATTCCCGCCAAGATTTCCTACCCCGTAGGGTTGTGGTGAGCGTTGTGTCAGCCCAAGCAGCCCCGATCTGCGCCGAGAGATTGGAGGGTACACGGGAAAGTTCGAGGGTCTTTAGTTGCTTGGACAAACTCTCGGCCCACTAGGTCTGGGGCAGAGTTCCTCCTAAGCTGCCCCTGGGCAGCGGGGCCACGCGAAGGACCCTGACCTGTGGCCGGTTACTGCCGTTCCCGGAGCCCACCCCGCCCAAGATGCCACAAAGTAGGCCTTTCTCGGATCCTAGACTGTGGTCCCCTTAGGGAAGCTGCCACTTGCTCACTCAATCATTCGCCGAGGCCGCGGCTGTAGGGGAGCACGTCTGGGCTCCATGCCTGACTCGGAATGAGGCTGTTTCGCCCTAGGCTTCCAGTGATGGAGGATTCAAGCAGCGTTCGCGTGATTGAAGAGGTGCAAAGTCACCAGCCCCAGGAAGAACAGGCTGGAGGCAAGGGCTAGAACGAGAACTTCGGCAAAATGCTGACTAAGATCTCAGCCCACCTTGCCCCACTCAAAGATGGAAGGGCCACGACTTCGTCCTGCTCTCTTGGTCCTCTTCCTATTGGCTACCTGGGAATCGGTTTTCTAATAAGGCGGACGCTAATTGGTCAATCTAGGACGGTTGCTAAAGCAATTGGTGCAGCCGCCATTGGAGGGCGTCTCGCAAACTTTTCAAACGCGAACTAGGTTCAAGGAAAAGGAAGAAAGGGGGTGTAGAGGGAAAGCTTGAGGTGGAGGCGGGAGCAAGGAAATGGCAGCCCACATTGGTTCATTACAGGCCGAGGGGAGGCTCTTGAACGCTCCTTCCTCGTGAGTAGTCCGATTCGGGGAAAGAGAGCGGGTGCTTAAGAAAAGCGGCAGAAGCGCCTAATTCCATTGGTCAATCCTGGCGGGAGGCGGAGCGCTCACAGCGGCTGATTGGCGCGGGAGGTGAGGTAGGCGGGGCTCTGGGCTGGAGGGTTTGTTGTGAGGGTCGGTTGTCAAGCAGCGGCCAATCAGGGCAGGGGATGGATGCAAGTAGGGGTCGCTCCTGGAGCAGATCCTCGGCCTCCGGAGCCGCAGCTGCAGGTGGAGTGGGCAAGGGAACGGGGAGGCGAGGGGACTGTGGGCCCTGGGGAGGGCCCAGCCACACGGGGTTGACCGGGCATCGGAGAGAGGGCTCCCAGCGAAGGTGTCTAGAGTACGCGCTCCGCAAGCTGAGAGGGGTGGGGGGACCAGCAGAGGCCGGGGGACCAGCCTAGCCTCCGGACTAGCGGGTTGGCGTGAAGGCGGGAGGGGGAAAACCAGGGAGGCCGGAAGCAAAACTGGGGACCTGCAGGAGGATGGGTAATGAATAGGACCAGAGAAGCAGGAGAGTGAATGAATGAGGGATACCTTTAGCAGATAGGAAAGGGGAGTGAAGGGAGGCTGGCGAGGCAGGGGCCAAGTTAGGGAGCCCAGGAGCCAAGATGAGCGTAACTGGGAGACTCGGGGTATGGGTGAAGGGGGTGTGTAAACGGAAGACTAGAAGGCAAAACTAGGGTACCCAGGAGAAAAGGGATAGGAGGAGAAAGGGTTTATGGGAAAGAGGTGAGGTGGCTGTGGGAAGAGGGTGGGAGGCCCCATGAAGTGGCCTTTCAGAGTTGAGGAGTCATACCCACTCACACCCAGACTGGAGGCCTACTTCCCAGCTCTGTTCTTGGGAATTGCAGTGGATAGGAGTGGTTCCCTTGCCAGGAGCTGGGGCTTTGGACCCTCAGGGTTCTCTTTGAAATTCTCCCCAGTGAGGATTTCAGTGGCTGTCTCTGGATTGCCTCTCCGGGGCCCCCACG
This sequence comes from Loris lydekkerianus, assembly GCA_963574355.1. Lineage (NCBI taxonomy): Eukaryota > Metazoa > Chordata > Mammalia > Primates > Lorisidae > Loris > Loris lydekkerianus. Next base: position 63,740 of record CAUYPK010015658.1, on the reverse strand, counting down.
CTTAGCTTCTGACTCCACCCCTTATCCTCATACGTCAGGCAAAAACAGTGACTTTCAGAAATCTGTGTGGACTGCAGACACGTGGTCTTCCACGCCCTACTGCAGCTGCTGCACTTTAGGCAGTCAGTCCCCTGGAGCAGCCATCACTCATTATCTCAGCATCTGGGAGGACCTTCCTTTTCCCTGTGTTCAAATCACCCTGCCTAAGGTGTTTCTTCTGCAGATTCTCAAACCTAATTTGTGATCCAGCTTCTGGCTGTGGTTGCTTTGGTGGCAATTGGCGATCCAGGGAGCTGCTGCTCTTACCCAGTGTTTCCTAACAAGCCATCATCTCTGTTTGTATTCCAGGCCACTGTTGAGCTGAGATGGCTCAAGCCTGACATTCTATGATCCTGGGTCCTAACAGATGTCTACAGGCTGCTGCTGTTGTTGTGGATGATTTAAAACCATCAGGCGGTCCAGGGCCAGGAGACAAGTATTCCCTCTGCCTGGATGTGTAGAAATTCCCTGCCAACTTGATTGGTGGATCTGGGGGGGATCTACCCCCACCCCACAAGGAAAGCACAGTTCATTTTGTGAGTGGGGCTTAAGGTGCCAGCCAGCTGAAAGATGGCCACCCCTGTGGTCACCAAGACGGCCTGGAAGTTGCGTGAGTGATTATCATTTTTCTTCATCACCCCATTTATTCTGTTAGCTGCTTGTTGTTGGGTGGCCTGAACTCTCAGCTTTGTTTCCTGCTCTTGGCACAGGGGGGAGTGAGACTCTCAGGCTTTGGAGTAAAATTGACCAAGATGTAAATCATGACTGGCACTTCTTAGCTGGGTGACATTGGGCTCTCATCAACCTCTCAAGGCTCAGTTTTCTCCATACAATGAGATACCCACACCTGTGTTCTTCTGTAGTTGCTGTGAAAGTCATATGAGAGGATGCCTATAATAAAGCACTCAGGACAGAATTTCCAGTTAGGCTGACAGGCAGAATGGGGTGAGGAATCCTGAAAGTTGTTTTTGAGACCTCTCATAAGTCAGACTTCCCCAGTCAGATAAAAACACCTTGGGCCTCAGATGGAGGTGAGCTGGGAGTGGAGGGGGTGGAGGGGTAGGCAGTGGAATGCTGACAGGGCTCTGGAATGTAACTGAGCACAAGCACCCCCACCCCCACTATTCCTCTGTACTAGTGGTTCTAAACTCTCTGATCTTAAGACCGCTTTATACTCTCAAAAATTATTGAGGGTCACAAAGTACATTTTTTTATGGTACTTACATCTATCGATATCTACATGTTAGAAATTAATACTAGACATTTTGCAACAAGAGTATATTATCAAAAATCTAGCTAGTGATGTTCTACAAGACTTCACTGTCTGCTGGGGTGCAGAAGGCAAATACCATCTTAATACTACATAGTGTATGTACATAGTTTTGTCCTTTCAGACCCCTTGAAAGGATCTTGAGGATTCCAAGGGTCTCCAGATCATATTTTGAGAACTCTACACATTGGGGCCTACGTGGGCCCTACCCCACCTATAATAACTGGTTGGCATAGCTTTGGTGTGCTCTAACTGGTCACCCTCTGCTATAAGCTGTTCTATGCTGTGTTCAGGAGCTGATGCAAGATCCACTATGAGTTTTGGGAATCTGGACTGAAGCCTGTGTGAGCTCACATGGGGCCAGCTTGTCTAGAGTCTACTTCAGTTCTTAAGGTGTAGTCCCCAAATGTTTGTATGAGTGGCAGCCTGGAGATGCTGGTTAAATGGTGCTTGGGTCAATATTTTTATTTTAATAATTGTTTTTTTTTTTTTTTTTTGAGACAGAGTGTCACTATGTCACCCTCAGTAGAGTGCCATGGTGTCACAGCTCACAGCTCACAGAAACCTCCAACTCTTGGGCTGTAGCAATTCTCTTGCCTCAGCCTCCCAAGTAGCTGGGACTACAGGTGCCTGCCACAACACCGGGCTTTTTTTTGTTGTTCTTGTTGTCATTGTTGTTTAGCAGGCCCCAGCCAGGTTCAAACTCACCAGCCCCAGTGCATGTGGCCAGACCCTAACCACTGAGCTATGGGTGCTGAGCCTGTTTTTGTTTTTGTGTCATTGAAAAAAAGTATCATGAGACCCTGGGCAAAGCCCATTGCTGGGCCCCTGTTTTCTTGTTGAGGTTTGGGCTATTTTCACATTGTTCCCCAAAGTCCTGAGTTTCTGGGAGAACCCTGTTGTGGCTCCCTAAGGAGGGTACACTTTGGACAGAGTGGCTTTGTGTTGGGCATCTACCCTATCAACAGCTGGTCTTTCCTAGACACTGGGGACCCAATGGGGGGCAAGGTCTCTCTCTTTACAGTGGGATCTCAAGAGCATGGAGACAATGGCAGATGAGAATTAGATGCCCATCCCTGTTGTCTCTCATTCTCTAATTCCAAACTGTTACCTGTGCTCTGACTCAATTAACTGGGTGATGGAGGAGGTGGGTGGGATAGGGAATGCTGTAGGCTGCATGAACAGCAAGTATGAAGGCCCTGTGGCAGGAAGCTCAGAGTATTGGAACGACTCAAAGGAGGCCATAGGCTGTGGCACAGAGGCAGGAGGAACATGGTGCCACATGAAGCCAGTGAGTTCTGCAGGGGCACATGTCCATGGGACCCCTGCCTTTATGAGGCTATGGCTTTATCTTAAAGGCCAAGCCATCAGAGTGTTTAAGTAGGAGGTGATGTGAGCAGGCAGACTGGGCATCTGCTGAGGATTTCATATGCACAGTGGTTTCCATGGAAATAAACTGACTGAAGAGCTCATGGCCCCATGATCTCTGACTCCTTGTGTGTGTAGATCTGGTGAGGGTCAGAGGAGTGTGGACCCATAGGTGTCACTGAAACCTAGTTCTTTGTATCTTCTCTTGGGGGGCTCAAGACATTTGACCAGAGTGCAGTGTTCCTCAGCTTTGTCTGGGATATGGGGCCCAGATTGTACCACAGAGCTTAGGAAACTGACGTGGGCATGTGCCAGAGGGCAGAGCAGCATCTGTCAACTGTCCTGCCAGCAGACACTGAGGATTTTTATTTGTGTTAAAATCAGGTAACCAGGCCTAGGCCATTGGCAATTGCTGTCCTGTCAGGCCAGGATAAAGGGGGAGCTCCCAGGCCAGTGCCCTGTGCATACTTTGCTAGTGTGGTGTGTCCCAAAGCTCCCACCCTGACCCTACATTGTCTCCAGTCAGTCCCTGATCAGGCTGCTTTGAGGGGCGAGAGGCCCAATTTCCAAGTCCTTCTCACCCCAGAGTCTGTTTCTGCCAGCTCAGTGCCCTATCCCAGAAGCCATCTGATCACATCCGAGCATGAAGATAGGAACTTTCTCTCTCTCTCTTTCTCTCTCTCTTTCTCTCTCTTTCCTCACAACCTCCCCAGTGCTAGGCCTAAAGTAGGCACCCAGGAAATACTTACATTACAGAGTGCTGTCTCCAGGGGCAGCAGTCCTGAGGCCCAGGGAGGTAGGGGCTAGCCAGAACTTTCCTGTGAGGAGTGAGAGCCTAGGTAGACAGACTGGGGCCTCCAGGTCTGGGTAGAGGGCAGTGCACATGGGGTGTCTGCAGAGAAGGACACAGGGCTCAAGGCTGAGGAACAGACTGCCCAGGGAGAAGGTGAGCTGCCCTCCTTCCAGGAAGGGCAGAAGCTCTTGAACAGACAAGTGTCTGAGGCCAGAGCTGTGGAGCCCTCAGGTGTCTGTCCCCATGGTATCTAGAAGACAAGGCTCCATGGTTGTCATGAAGACTAGAGAGGGGTCCAACTCCCTTGGATCCAGATGGTAGGGTCCCCAGGGAACCCTTGGCCTTCCTGGGGTGCTGCCTGTGCCTGTGACACCATAAGATAGGATTCATTTGTGAGAGCACTTTTGGTAGCTCCATTGAGCCCGGCTGCCTAGCAAGCGAACTTTCCTGGGCCCAGTTTCCCCCTTGTGACCTAAAGCCTACAGCAGAGAGACACCCAGGCAGGGTGGAATTTGGAGCTGGGGTACAGCATGGCTCTTAGGAAGCTGCAACACTCTTTTCTCAGCAGTGTCACCCAAGCCAGTCTCCCAGTTGCCTCGGGGCATTGGCACATTGGGGTTTCCCCCAGCCTGTGTGTGGAGACCTATCTTTTCTCCTCCTCTTTCCCAGGAGGAGCTTACTCAGGGACTGGCTTGGAAGCCCCGGCCACCTCTTGGTTTCTTGCTTGTGCCCTGTTCCCTTTAGAACACTGACGAGGCCCTCTGAGGTTTATGGCTGCTGCCCTGCTGCTGCCTGCAGGCCTGGCCAGGGGCATTTATAGGCACCCAGACAGACCCCCCCCTGCTCTGTCTGGTCAGTCTGCTGCCTCCTGTGCCTGCCTGCCTCGGGTCCCCTGGCTGCCTCTCTCATGGCACCTAGTCCTGATCCTGCCTAATGACCACAGTGTGCTCACCCACTCCCGAGCCACTCCTGGCTGTGTTCTCAGGGAATCCGCAGCATCAGGTGTGAGGCAGGCGCTCTTATCCCCATTTACCAGCCAAGGAACCTGGCCCTCAGAGAGGGTGAGTGACTTATCTAAGGCCACACAGCCAACAGTAGAGCTCCTGATTGGCACCTGATTGGTAATTCTGAGTCCGTGGGCTGAAGCCTATGCAAGCTCACGTGGGGACAACTCTTCTGGGGCTGACTTCAGTTGTTCTTAAAGTGCGTCCCAAGTGTTTGTGTGTAAGAGCAGTAGCTGGGAGGTGCTTAGGCAGTGCTTGGGTCAATATTTTCTATTTTAATCATTGTTTTTGTATCATTGCAAAAGTATCATGAATGTGTCAAACTTATAATTTATGGATATTATTGCTTAAGGTAAAGCTGATTAAAAATAGCAAGTCCATTTTTAAAAATCGCATATAATTGATCAGTATTATCAAGTGATGTTCAGAAAAAGGACAAGACTCATGAGAGCTACGGGTAGGACAGAAATGACTGGAGTTGAGACGGGGCACTTCTATCTCAGGCCCATACCTTTCCCTGCCTGCTGGTCCTATAGCTCCTGGGGGAACGGGTCTCGGCACCGTGGGGAGCTGAAGGAGGCAGAGCTGGGCTATAGGTTCCAGAGCAAGTGGTCAAACAGGGCCACCCATCCTTCATGTGATCCCATCAGGCCCCCTGACGGCCTCCCCCTCTCTTTCCCTGTGCAGAGGAGATCGTCGCACATGCCAGCAATGTGTCCTCGCTGGTGCTGGGCAAAGCGTCCGGGCGGCTGCTGGCCACAGGCGGGGATGACTGCCGTGTCAACTTGTGGTCCATCAACAAGCCCAACTGCATCATGGTGAGCCTCAGAGGCTGGGGGCCTAGGGGCAGACCATGGTTGGGTGCTGGGGAGCAGGCGGGCTTGCAGATTCTGTTGAGCTCATTGTACGCCATCCTCTGGGGGCCTAGCTCCGGGGTGAAGGGAGGAGTCGGGGGATGTAGCACACCACCAGTGCTTTCCCCAACTGTCTGCTCAAGGAGGCCCAGGACAACCCGGGTGGCTGGGACTGCGGCCAGCCCTCAGGAATGAGGGAAGCACCTGCCTATGGGACAGAAATCCAGGCAGTCTGCGTGAGAAGGATAAAATAAGCCCCCAGGCCTGTGACTGAGCTAAAAGGCCTATAGTCTTCCCCTGCCCACCTGCCCATCTGCCTGCCTGGCAGCTGCATGTGCAAGTTTATTTTGATTCATTCCCAACCTCATTCCACAACAAGAATTTGAGGAGACCTGGTTGGAGCTGGTTAGGGAGCTCCTCAGTTACACAACTGTATTCAATGCTAGAAACTGTTTTCCAAATACGAAAGCATAAAGGAGAAAAATTAATGACATATAGTTCTCTTATCCGAAGGCCACTGGAGTTGGTATTTCTGTCTGTGTCCTTCTAGATGCTGAAAAAGATGCCTATAAACACGTTCAAGACATGTGTACAGGCAAATACACACACATAAATATATAAGAATAAATTTCTACATGGTGGCATCTGCCTGTAGCCACAGCTACTCAAGAGGCTGAGGCAGGAGGATCACTTGAACTCAGGAGTTAGAGGCTGTAATGAGCTGTGACTGGGTCACTACCCTCTACCATGAGCAACAGAGTGAGACCTGATCTCTTTAAAAAAAAAATGTATATATACATTTTTTTTTTTAAACCTGGCTGGGCAGCACCTGTGGCTCAAAGGAGTAGGGCGCCAGCTCCATATGCTGGAGGTGGCGGGTTCAAACCCAGCCCTGGCCAAAAACTCCAAAAAAAAAAACAAAAACAAAAAACCAGGCTGCACAAAGTGTTTTGTGATATATGTGTGTGTGTATAAAAGTGTATATATACACTGTGTGTGTGTGTATATACATATACACACATACTTTTATATATATATAAAACAAAACACTCTCTTGCTCCTGTGTAGCCTGGTTTTTTAAACTAACAATGTTGTAAGGGTTTTCCTGTGTCAACAAATACTCTTTTACAACATAATTTTTAATAGCTTCCTGGTATTCCATCGTGGGAATGAGCTGTAATTAACTTGGCCATGCCCTGTTGTCAGCATGGAGCTGATTCTAGTTTTTTGGCTCTGCTAAACCACACAGTGGTGAACATCCTCCTCTCCCTAAATCTTTGAGCAGATCTGTGATGGCTGCATTAAATCCAAGGGCGTGTACTTTTTAAAAAGCTTTCAAAACATATTGCCAAATTGCCCTCTAGAAACCAATTTACATTTTCAGCAGCAGCATAGGAACCTGACCTTTCTTCTGACATCCATGCCAACAAATGAAGTACCTTCATTTATTTATTTATTTTTTGAAGTATCATTCTTTTGACTTAACAAAATAAAGATAAAGAAAAAAATAGTGGGAGATGATATTCATTAGTCAAAAATCACTTCGGTCTTTTTGCAAGATCCAGGGGAGAGCTAAGATCTAACAAAATCACAGCTAGGGTACTAGGGTTCAGTAAGAACCAACAGAGATGGTTGGGTGGTTGGTTTTTGCTTTTGAGACAGGGTCTTGCTTTGCTATCTGGGCTATAGTTCAGTGGCATCATCATAGCTCACAGCAACCTCAAACTCCCAGGCTCAAGTGATCCTCCTGCCTCAGCCTCCCAGTAGCTGGGACTATAGGCATGAGCCACGATGCCTGGCTTTGTTTTGTTTTCCTTTGTTTTGGGGGTTCAACTGTGTTTTCTTCCACCCTCAATACCAAAGGAATAACATAGACAAGCTTAGAAAGAATCAGCAATGACTGGCCAAAAATAGGACAGGCCATGATCCCATGAGAAGCACAGTTATCAGTCCGAGCTTGACCTTCAGACTTGTCTTTGGACACCAGGTGCAGCCATCAGCCCCAGCCTGCCAGCTTTCCTCTCACCTTCCGAAGTGTGTACTTTTACTTATTTTTGTTTATATTCTATATAGTTCAGCATCCAAAAGATTCAAGGAAACAGTGAAAAGTCTCCCTCCCCCACAACGACCCCTACAACCTTCCCTGGAGGCAGCTCCTAATTCCTTCTGTTATTTTATAAGTGTGTAAGCAAATAGGTATATCTGCTCTCCTCTTTTCCTTTTACACAGATGCTACCATACTGCATTCACTGTCATCCATCATTTTGTACCTAAAAGTATCATGGAGATTGGTCTGAATCGTACTGGAGGGCTGTTGGCTCATTTGTTTCTGTGACTGATAGTATCCCACTGCGTGGGCAAGCGTGAATTAACTAACAGCCTAGCGAACCAGTTTCCTGTGGGCATTTATATTGTTCCCAATTTCATGTTGGTTCACTTCCATGAGCAACCTTGACACTGTGTTGTTTTATATGTGTGTGAGTGTAGAGGGCAAGTTCCCAGAGGCGGAATTGCTGCTTTGGACAGAAGGGGCATTTCTCACATGGGTAGTTTTGCCCAGCTGTCCTCCATGGAGTTTGTGCCCACTTGTTCTCCTACCTTGGATATTTGGGAGTCAGACAAGCTGCTTGGAACTCTCTGACGCCCATGGGGTCTGTTGTCTTAGCAAACACTGACAGAGTTGCCACTGTATCTTGGGGTGGCCAGCGCTGGGCAGGGAGTGACAGACACCTTGGACTTGAGGTGCCAGCCTCCTCTTCAGAAAGCTGGAGAAGCCAGTACCTCCCCCAGAAGAGTGGCTGAGCCCAGGACCTGGGCTTAGTCTTACCCAGTTCCACCTGCTCTGAGTAGGATCCTCTGATAGAGTCATTCCTGTCCCCTGTGGAGCACAGCACCAGGTGTGCCTGCAGTGAGCTAGGCCTCCATTCTGCTGTGGCTGCCCCTGCTGAGGGCCTGGGGTCAGGCAGAAAGTGGAGATGGGAGGAATCCTGGGTGGGGGCTGTTGGGACGTAGGGCTACAGGGACTGTATCTCCTTATCTTGGCCAGTTGCTCTCCTCCGAGGGGCCCCGGTCCATTTCTGCAGTGACACCCACATCAGAGCACAGTGGGACGTGGGGGGAGGTGGTTGGAGAATGAGGAGTGAGGCTGTGAGATGGCTGCTCAGAAGTGGCCTGCAGGAGAGCCTGATGTGACCCCAGCTGTAGCTACTTCTCAGTGAAGACTTTCCTGGGGACCCAGAATTCAGGGCATCAGCCAGGGGTGGGGATGGGAGGTCCTGTCCACGCAGTGCATTGAAGCTGTCACCCTCTCTTCACAGAGCCTGACAGGTCACACGTCCCCAGTGGAGAGTGTCCGCCTCAACACCCCTGAGGAGCTTATTGTGGCCGGCTCCCAGTCGGGCTCCATCCGCGTCTGGGACCTGGAAGCTGCCAAAAGTAGGCCTCGGCGCTTGCCTCCTGCCCACATACCTGTGGTAGTCTTCCCTTTCTGTGTCTGTCCTGCTTCCTCTGAGAAGCCTGCCCTGCCAGGTTGGCTGCTTTGCTCCTGGAGCACCGACCGCATGGTGTGGTGCCCGCCCTGCCCCTGATATCCTGGTGGCAAAGCACACTGGGGGCACCCAGGAAATGCCTAAATGAACACCATGTTGGTGGGTGGATGTGCGCACATGTGTATGGATTCATAACTTGCATGGATGTCAGGTGCTGCCAGGGGACCCACAGGACATGTGAACAAGGGAGGTGGCTATGTAGAGAGCACCATGAAGAACTGAGGAGTGTGGGGCTCGACTCAGCCCAGCTCAGTGGTGCTGTCAGGACATGGGCCTGGTGTAGCCAGATCTTCTGTTGCTTGCGTTTTGTTTTAATTTAGTTTTCACTTTTATAGAAGTTAGAGCTTAAAATATTAAATCCTTCTAGTTCTACAGTTAGTCACAAAGGAAAGAGGAATCCTTCACCTCATTCCTTCTCGTTCTCTGAAACGCTCAGTTTTCTGTGCATTTGCCTGTCATTTTGCTGATTACCTCCACTTTGGCTAGGTGACATGATATATTGCCATTTCTTTTCTTTTTTAAAAAACGTTAACACATCAGTTATTGCCTTCCTACTGTGGAAGATGAGAATTTAGCTCTCTCATAGCTACTGCCCCAACTCTGTCACTCACATAATTTCCCTTCCCAGTATCACCATGGAAATGGACGGTGCTTACACTATAAGGACCATAGGAATGTCATTCACAGCGATGTTTCTTTTTTTTAATAACTTGGTTTCCCTTTCTTTCATCTGTGTATTTTCCATGTCCTTGTCACTAATTCATCCCCAAATTCTCTGCTGCAAGAGTAAACCTATCATAATCCAGATGTCTCTCCTAAGAGCCTCTGTCTGCCAGGCCCCAGCTGTCTGCCAGCCCACAGCTCAGCTGTCATCCTGAGCTTCTTTATCTCCTTTCTGGGAAGTCTGTCTTTCCATCTGCTCTTCCAGGTCTCATATCATCAGCTTTGTTGGTTTTCTCCCTCATTCTTTCATAGCTTACTGAGAAAGGGTATGTGGCAGACATGGTTTTAGAGATCTTCCATGGCAGAAAATGACTTTATTCTACCTTCATCCCTTTTTTTTTTTTTTTTTTTAAATCAAGTTTGCATCTAGAATTCTATGTTGGAAATAATTTGCCCTTGGACGTTTGGGGGCTGCAGCTCTATTGGCTTTCTGGTTCCAGGGTTGCTATTGGAGGGCCAGTGCTATTCTGATCCCAGGTCCTTCATGGGGGACCAGCTTCTCGCTCCCCCCCCACCCCCCCAATCCTGCCTGTCTCTCTGTAAGCTGGAGGCTCTCCGTCCCAGTGTTCTGATGTTTCACAGCGATGAACTTTTGTGGGGGGCTGTTTTCACCCCTGTGCTAGGTACTCACTGGGTTCTTTCTGCTAGAAACTCATGCCCTCAGTTCTGGGCCTATTGGAAACTCTTGTCTGCTGCCTCTCAGCCTCAGCAGGTTGATAGATATTTTTTAAGAGATTCTGGAAATCTGGAAATTCATGTGGAATCCACCCATTTTTAAGTGTTGACAGCTAATTCAACATTTTTTTCAGAATACTGTCCAGGCCAGCACTGTGAGATCCAAATAAAATCTGTTTGGCCGGGTACAGTGGCCATGCCTGTAAGCACTCTGGGATGCTGAGGAGGGTAGATTGCCTGAGCTCAGGTGTTTGACACCAGCTTGAGCAAGAGCGAGACCCCATCTCTACTAGAAATAGAAAAACTAGCCAAGTGTTGTAGTGGGTGCCTGTAGTTACAGGTATTTGGATGGCTGGAGGCAAGAGGATCACTCAAGACCAAGAGCTTGAGCTTGCCCTGAGCTTTGACGCCACAGCATTCTACCCAGGGTGACAGAGTGAGACTGTCTCAAAACAAAAAAAGATCTATTTGCTTACTGCTTTTTGGCAGCCTCTGGTTAGGACATGCCAGGCAAGAGCCACCTACCCGAAGCCCAGGAGAAGAGACAGCAGTATGGATTTTTCCCAGGCTGTTTTTTCCAGAAGAGAGCCTCTTCTTGCTTGATTGAGACTTACAGATTCTTCTGGGCCTCTCCTCTGGCGCATGTTCTACATTTACTGCAGGACAGTGGCCGTCGGCCACACATGCCCAGTGGTGGGGTTCACTCTGCTCAGGGACAGTGGGCTTTGTATGTAGCTGCTTCTCAAAAAAGATGGAGCCCCTAGGCCTCTTGAGTGATGCTGGTCTGTCTAAGAACAAAAGAGGCTGGATGCAATGGCTCACGCCTATAATCAAGCACTTTGAGAGGCCAGGACAAAGGGTCATTTTGAGTGATGGGAGTTCAAGACCAACATGGGCAACACAGTGAGATCCCATTTCCACCCACACAATAAAAGATTTAGCCAGGTATAGTGGAATGTGCCTATAGTCCCAGTTACTTGGGAAGCTGAAACAGAAGGATCGCTTGTGTCTGACAAGTTTGAGGCTGACATGAACTATGATCTTGCCACTATACTCTAGCCTTGGCAATAGAGAGAGGAAAGAGGGAGAAAGAGAAAAAGAAAGAACAAGAGTCTCAGGACCTCTTTGACAATAAATAGGTCTGCATGACTAATGTCTTACTTAGCATGTGGTTCTCCCGCCTGGCCACACCAGGCCCCTGGGCATGCTGTGCTTGGGCAATGCTGGGTTCCACTGGGCCAAGGAGAAGTAAGCCTAGGATGGCTGGGCTCAAACTGAGAAGGCAGAAGGGCTTGGGCAGAAGAGGATCAGCTCTCTGGACCTGAATCCCAGCGAATGGCCACCGGCAAGAGCAAGGGATGAAATAGAGAAGCCAAGGGCACCGTGACTCCTGCCCAGGCATTCTTGGCCATGGCTATTATTTTGATCATAAGGGAAATATGAGGAATTTCTTGAAGTGGCCAAGAAATGAAAACTAAAGACTTCTGGATTCCTGTAACAAGGAGCTTGTTACAAATACCTGACTTGGACGCCACCCCAGAGTCCCTGACTCAATACTGGGGTTTTCCATAAGCTTCCAAGTGATTTTGATGCAGAATCAACAGGTTGACAGGGCCCTTTTATTTGACAGATGGGCAAACAGCCTGGGGAGGGCACTAAGTTTAGCAGAACCTGGAACTCAAATCCTTGTGTCAGAGCTCCCATCCCAGTGCTCTGTGCTTCGCCATTGGCTACCTCACACTTGGCGGTTCTCAGAAAAGAAACTTGGCCTTAGCAGGTGGAACTGAGACCTCAGGTCCACCTCTACCCTCACATACCAAAGTGTGGGTGACATTGACAGAGGCAAATTGAGGCCCCAGGTGCAGAAGAGGTACAAAGAAAGCCGCCCCATGTTGGATGTCTTGGGAGGCTGCCCACCACTGGCGGGTTCCAGTGGAGGCTGAGCGGCTGCTTGGTAGGAAGGGTCTGGAGGTTCCCAGGTGTGGTAGGCAGACCCCAGAGACCCTTCCACTTTGCAGTTCCCAGATGCCATGACTGAGTCTGGGCATCAGGAGGCCTTCCAAGGGCTCTCCTGGGACAGAGCAATGGCAGGAGTCACACTGGAAGAATGCAGTCCTGCTGCTTTCCACAGTGCAGCCGGAGGGCAGGAGTGGGCAGCCCAGCAGATGCCACAGGCTCCCACAGGAAGGGGCCTGTGCTTAAGAAACTGGCCCACGCAGGGTGGGGGCCACAGGGCGGGGCAGGACTTTGAAGCCTTGCTGTAAGATGCAAAGTAAGTGGGGCTGGGGCAGGTGTAGACTGGAGCAGGAGCCGGCATGCAGCTGCGTCCTCTGGGCCTTGGACTGACTGGGTCTCTGTGGTCAGCAAGTCGCTGCCAGGGGTCCCACAACACATGACAGCAACATGGGGCAAGGAGAGACAGCCTCTTAGGGTCTAGTGCACTGAATTAGATGTTTATTCGATAGCCTTGAGAGGGATGTGAAGGTCGCTTAGTCCCAGTTCCAGCGCCTGGCAGGGCCTGCTGCAGAGGGACATGTAGTAAGATGATGGGTATAGTGGGTGAGGAGTGGACTTTGTCCTGAAGGTGGATAACAATGATAGCAGATCGCTTTTATCCTGCCCTACCCTGTGCCTGGCCCTGGCCAAGGAGCTTTAGCACAGGTCAGTCTCCTTGACCCCAGTAAAGCACCTGCTAGAGCAGCAGTTCTCAACCTGTGGGTCGCAACCCACAGGAACTGGATTAAAGGGCCGCGGCATTAGGAAGGTTGAGAACCACTGTGCTAGAGGAAGCTGCTTAAGAGGTAGCACCTGGGCTGGATTCTGGCTCGGACCCTGCCGTTCAGCCTCCAGCAGGCGATTTCACCCTCTGAGCCTTGGGTCCTTGCCCACCTCCTGGCATGCTGGGGGCAGGGCAGGGGAGCTCATGCTCAGAGATCACTCAGCCCATTTGAACCCCAGAAGTGCTCAGAAGACATCATGGGGACAAGTGAGGTGCCCAGGTGGGCACTGCACTGGGTAGTGGGTTGTCACTGGAGGCAGAAGAGAGAGAATGAGGACACGTGTTCTGGCCTGAGGAGGAGGAAGAGAGAAGGCCCAGCTTGGGAGACGGGAGAGGATGAAGGCAGGCCCTTCGCAGGAAGACATTAGGAGGGAAGTAGTCATAACTGCCATTTGTTGGGTACTCACCATGTGCTGGGTCCACACTAAGCACTTTATGTTCATTTGTTTACTCAGGAGTCCCAGAGAGGGTAAGTGATTGCCCCAGGTCACAGCAAGTGAGGAGCAGAGCCAGGACTGATTACTACCTGGCTCCAGAACCTACATCCTGACACTGAGGGGTGATACAGTAGAGTTCGTTTAATTTCCCCAGTGCTTGGATCTCCACTTTCCTATCCCTAAAGTGTTACATTTGGAATCTTGAACACCTCCTCTAACAGAGAGCTCACTACCTCACCAGACACCCTGTTTCACCTTGGCTCAGGTATAAGGACAGCTGGACTCCCATATCCCTTGGCCCCAGGACTCATGGGCTGATCTGTTCATTCAGATAGTGGAATTATAAATCTTTCAAAAAGCAAGACACATGGGAGAAATTTGAACGTTACCAGAAGAGACCTTGAGACAGTAACAGTTTGCCTGCAGGCTGGGCCGGGCCTGCAAAAGCTTACAGGAAGAGAACTGTGGCTCCTAGGGCAGAAGATCAGTCCTGGGAGTTCTCCCTGTATTCTCAGTTCTCACAGCTCACCTTCACGATCCCTTGGACAGGGGACTGACCCCAGAGGACCAGTGGGAGCCCCAGGGCTACCCCAGACATGCCCTCCTCTTGCCCTCCTTGGGGCCTTTGCCCACCACTTCCATCTGCATAACACAGTGTCTCTCATTCTTTACCCACCGACATCTGGATTACTCTTTTCAACCAGCTTTCTCTTCTAGCTGGAAACTCTCTTGACTTCTCTCCTTATGCTATCTTGGGTAGGGCTGGGTGCCCTGCAGACTGTAAGTTCTGCATCCCAGGGGCCTGACCCGAGTGCAGTGGTGACCTGGTTCTGTAGCCTCTGGGGATTTGCTCATGAACACACAGGGACAAGCCCACAGGCAGAGTCTGGGGTGTGTGCAATGTGTTTTCTGGAAACTTTAGTAATGACAGAAAGGGCTGTCATCTCTCAAGAGAAAAACAGGAAAGTAAGTTGTAAGGGTGGTGGGACTCTGGTTGATTTTACCCCTATTTTAAAACTCTGTGTTCTTTTTTCCTGCACAGTCAATATTAAAGCACACGTGGGGCTGGCCCCTCGGCCGCTAGCTGCCTCAGTTGCCTCCCACACCACTGTCTCCCTTTTGTTGTTCTTAGTTCTTCGCACACTCATGGGCCACAAAGCCAACATCTGCAGCCTGGACTTCCACCCATACGGCGAGTTTGTAGCCTCTGGTTCCCAAGACACGAACATCAAGGTGAGACACCACCCTGGACCTGCAGCAGGACTGGCCCAGCCTTCACGTGCTGGGTGTTAGCTGAGGCCTGGCTGTCTGACGGGGTGGGCTTCCTCCTCTGGGGGCGTCTTCCCCAGCTGCACCCATACCCTCCCAGGGAAGGCAGATGTGCAGGCACTGGCCAGACATTTCTGCTCAGAATGCTCGACTTTAGTAGGTTGTTTCCACCCCTCTGTCATTGTAGGGTGTAGCACCCCTCTCTGCTCACAGCTGCACATGGCCCTCTGGCCATGAGAATTCCCTGGCTGCAGAATTTGGCCATGCCCTCTCCTGACTACCCTTCTATCTCTCTCTCCCCCACAGCTCTGGGATATCAGAAGGAAAGGCTGTGTCTTCCGATACAGAGTAAGGACAACACTGTCTCTCAGTCACCCCGTGGGTTCCTCACATACTCCAAGCAGGGCATGGGGCCCAGACCCTGGCAGGGGGTAGAGGGGATTGCTGTCTGACATGGGTGAGAATATGAAACGTGGATCGTGAAGGAGCGAGAGTGCCATGGGTGGCCCACCTGGACCCTTTGGCTTTCCATGAATCTCCAGAGCCATGTTTATCAGGTGTCATTAGGTGAAGGGGTTCCTGTTTGTGTGAGTTTTGGAAACATTTTGTTTAAGAAAGAATTACTATTGGAAATTTTCAGAGCCTTTTTTTTTTTTTTCCTGAGACAGAGTCATAAGCTGTCGCCCTGGATAGAGTGCCATGGTGTCACAGCTCACAGCAACTTCAAACTCTTGGACTTAAGCGAGTCTCTTGCCTCAGCCTCCCAAGTAGCTGGGACTACAGGCAACCACCACAATGCCTGGCTATTTTTTGGTTGTAGTTGTAGTTGTCATTGTTGTTTGGCAGGCCCAGGTTGGATTTGAACCTGCCAGCTCTGGTGTATGTGGTTGGTGCCCTAGCCACTGAGCTACAGGTGCCAAGCCGATTTTCAGAGCCTTTAATAGCAAAAGGAGGCATTTAACACTCCAAAAAGGGGCATAAAATACAGTTTCCCAAATGACATGACCACACAGTCTTGATATCCTGGAGTGTCCTTCAGGCCTGGGAATCCATGGCCACACATGGAGCAATGCCCTTCAAAGTGACTTCTCTTGAATGTGGCCTGTCCCCTGTGTGCCTATTCACCAGAAAGGCACTGTATGTTGGGGACAGGGATGGAGTGAGGAACCGGGGTGAGGCCTGTCAGGCCCAGGCCCCTAGGTGAGCTCAGCGCTTTGTCCTCCCTCCTCAGGGCCACAGCCAGGCCGTGCGGTGTCTCCGGTTCAGTCCTGATGGGAAGTGGTTGGCGTCAGCTGCAGACGACCACACAGT
This sequence comes from Loris lydekkerianus, assembly GCA_963574355.1. Classification (NCBI taxonomy): domain Eukaryota; kingdom Metazoa; phylum Chordata; class Mammalia; order Primates; family Lorisidae; genus Loris; species Loris lydekkerianus. The sequence goes on along the minus strand of CAUYPK010015658.1, from coordinate 47,670 downwards.
GAAGGTGGGGCCACCTGACCTAGGCCCAAGGGCTGGGGATGGGGGTCTACTGACCACACCTAGACTGGGTCCTTGCCTCCCTCCTGATTGGGCTTACATGTCCCCAGCCTGTCCAGAGTGGATGGTGGTTTGTGAATAGAGCTTGGGCTAGATTAGAGGGAGAGTAGGCAGCCAAGGTACCCAGCCTGGCCCTGACCTCCACCTTTTGCCCTCAGCTCTGGGATCTAACTGCTGGTAAGATGATGTCTGAGTTCCCTGGTCACACGGGGCCTGTCAATGTGGTGGAGTTTCATCCCAACGAGTACCTCCTGGCTTCTGGTAGTTCTGACAGGTGAGGAGGAGGAGCAGAGCTCTGGCCCATGAATGCCATCCCTCCCCATCTCTGTCCTGTGGTCTCCATCCCTGGTCTGTCTCTGCCCTGATCCATTGCGGACCAAACTGGCTTTCAGCCAAGCCAGGACTGGCCCCTGGTGTTATCTTTTCCCCAGCTCTGGTTCCCTGGCCCCAGTGTCCTGGGTCTGGGCCTTCATAGATAGGTAGGGCCCCAGGGTGGCTGGTAACGACCCATGGTGCTGGGAGGCTGGTGCTGTTGGGGGCCAGCCTATCCAGGTCAGCCTAGGGCTGATTTCATCCTGCCACCTGCTAAATCAGGGCCAGCCCCTGCCCTAGACATTGTTCCTCATGGCGTTGGCCCTGGGAGGAGAGGTTGGAAAGAGGTTGACTGGAAAGAGGTTGACTTCCCAAACCACAGGCCTGTGTAGAAGCCAAGTTAGGGGACTGGCTTCATGATACAACACGGCTACCTTTGTAGGACGATCCGTTTCTGGGATCTGGAGAAATTCCAGGTGGTGAGCTGCATTGAAGGGGAGCCGGGGCCTGTCAGGTATGTGGGTGGCTGAGCTGGTGGGCCCAGCCCTTCTACTGGGGAGCAGGATGTGGGCGTGGTTGGGCTTCCAGTCTCTGCTTCTCTCCCTCCCTGTCTCGGGCTCTCTGGGCGGAGGCTGGGCTGGGTGCCACCAGACCCATGGCCACCTCTCACCTGGCCCAGGAGTGTCCTCTTCAACCCCGACGGCTGTTGCCTGTACAGCGGCTGCCAGGACTCGCTACGTGTCTACGGCTGGGAGCCCGAGCGTTGCTTTGATGTGGTCCTCGTCAACTGGGGCAAGGTGGCTGACCTGGCCATCTGCAATGACCAGCTGGTGAGAGAGCCACAGCACCCATCGGCCACCTTCCTGCATCCATCCCATGTCCCCCCACTCCCACTCCCCCTCCCCCTGCTGGGATTTGGCTCCTCTGGCCCCCAAGCGCAGCCCCAGCTCTGCCACTTCCTACAGATAGGTGTGGCCTTCTCCCAGAGCAACGTCTCCTCGTATGTGGTGGATCTGACAAGGGTCACCAGGACAGGCACGGTGTCCCAGGACCCTGTGCAGGACAACCAGCTCCTGGCACAGCCACCACCCAACCCCAGCGCCCCCCTCCGGCGTATCTACGAGCGGCCCAGCACAACCTGCAGCAAGCCTCAGAGGTGGGGCACAGGGGCCCTTAGAGGACAGGGGCGTGTAGGAGTGGGCCTATCATGGGGGGCCAGCTCAGGGCCTCACAGGGGCCCTGCTTCCTTTCGGCCTGGCCCTGCACCCCAGGGTGAAGCACAACTCAGAGAGTGAGCGCCGCAGCCCCAGCAGTGAAGACGACCGGGATGAGCGGGAGTCGCGGGCAGAGATCCAGAACGCCGAGGACTACAATGAGATCTTCCAGCCCAAGAACAGCATCAGTGAGGCTGGCTCTCCCACTCCCCTCGGCCCAGTGTCCCCATCTGTGAAACGGAGGGTCATGGAGGCTCCTTTCCAGGGATGTGGCTCCATGTCCCATTAGCCTCATCCCTAACCCACACTGGGGCCCAGGCCCTCTGTTCTCGTGCTCCTGTGGGACTGAGGGAGGAACCTGGCTGCTCCCCAGCAGAGCCCTGGCTGCTGCTAAGTGCCCCAACCCTGCCCCGAGGAAGGGGTGAGGGCCTGCGGGGCAAGTGAGCTGGGAGGGACAGGGCCAAGGGTTCATGGGGCCTGGAATAGGGTCAGGGGTCTGCAGCTATGTGCCTGGGTGCCCCCCTCCCCAATTCCCCACATTCAGATGGACCCCTGGGTCCCAGTCAGCTCAGCCAAAGGACTCACACAAGGAACCCCCTTTACCTCCTCAGGTCGGACACCACCTCGGAGAAGTGACCCCTTCCCGGCACCCCCAGAGGATGGTGAGTGGGGTCAGAACTTGGTCTCCCAGGCTCTCAGTCCTCACTTGACAAGACCCTGCCTTCCCCTGACCCACCCCCAAGGCCTCCCTCTCATGGCACCATCTCCAGCCTCTCCTGCTGGAATTTCTCCCTCCTCCTGTCTAGGACTTACTATGTGCTGGGCCCCATGCAAGGCCCTAGTGACTGAGCATGAACAAGGCAGACAGGTGGTCCCCTCAGGAGCCCATATCTGATGTGTGGAGAGCAAACAGACAGCCACACAGATGATCTGCCAGGGTTGGGGGGGGGGGGGTGTGCACTACAGGGGACTATAGGGGACAGAGGAGGCCCTAGGAGCCTGCTGTAGATGGAGGGCAGGGCAATGAGGAGGCTTCATGTCAGCCAAGGCCTCCCCAGGCAAGGAGAGGGGAAGGAAGGCCCCAGGTGGGAAGGGAGCTGCTAGGAGGGATGGGGACCTGGGGATGGAACTGGAGGCTCACAAGACCCTAGCAGGGGGGTTAGGATTTAAGGAGGGAGCAAACCTCTGCTTTATGACTAGAGAAGGGAAAAGGTTGGAGTACCCTTGTCCTACAGAGAGGAGACAAGCCTTGTTAGTCGCTTTCCCTGGCTTCCTGCTCCATCCCCATAATCACAGAAGCCTCAGTCCCCCAGCCCTGCCCCATTCTGGCTGGTCCCTGCTCCTGGCCTGCTCAGTGACCTTTTTGTTTTGCCTCCAGACATAGCCACAGCCAAGGAGGCTACAAAGCCCAGCCCAGCCATGGATGTGCAGCTCCCAATGCCAAATGTATGTCTGGTAGAGCGAACATGGTGTGGGGCTCTCAGAGGGGATGGAGTTAGGGGACCTCATGTTGGGAGGCAGAGGCGGCCTTGGGCTAACTGCTGGGCTTTGGACCTCTTTAGCTTGATGCCCCACCTGGGCCCCCGGTTGTCACTTCCACACCTACATCCAAGGCCGAGCCAGCCATCATCCCTGCGACCCGAAACGAGCCCATTGGGCTGAAGGCCTCAGACTTCCTGCCTGTAAGTGGGGGCCAGCCCAAGGGGTGGGGTAGAGGCCTGTGGGTGAGGGCAGAACTTTGCTGCCTGCTCCTGTGCCAGCATCTGGGCACCTGTCCCACACAGGCTGTGAAGGTTCCCCAGCAGGCGGAGCTGGTAGATGAGGATGCCATGTCACAGATCCGCAAAGGCCATGACACCATGTGTGTGGTGCTCACTAGCCGCCATAAGAACCTGGATACCGTGAGGGCCGTGTGGACCACAGGCGACATCAAGGCAAGTGCTCACCCTGCCCACCCCAGCGGTAGCCCTTGTTGTCACACCACTTCTTTTCCATCATTATGATCACAAGCTACTTTTATTGAGCACCTACTTGCAGGACAGCCTTGCCCTCATCTTATTAGGTGCAGTCTTGTCAATACCCACAACAAATGCTATCAGCCTCCCACACCCACACCCACACGGGCCATGCTGCCCCACCCCCTGACAGGGCTCTGTTTGCACAGACGTCAGTGGACTCCGCTGTGGCCATCAATGACCTGTCGGTGGTGGTGGACCTCCTGAACATCGTTAACCAGAAAGCGTAAGTAGCCACAGCGGAAGAGTGGGTGGAGGGGTGGGGTGGGGACAGGGTGGGGCTGACAGTGCTGTGTCCCGGCCCCCCCCAGCTCGCTGTGGAAGCTGGACCTGTGCACCACGGTGCTGCCACAGATTGAGAAGCTGCTGCAGAGCAAGTATGAGAGGTACGTGTCGGAGGTGGCGCCTGCTGCTGCAGAGGCAGGGGAGAGGCAAGAAGCCTTCTCCAGGGCCCACAGGGCCTGTGAGGGGGCTGTGAAGTCCTGCTTCCCCCTCCCTGGTCCAGAGGGGTCAAGGTGGGAACAAGCCTGTGTGCGTGCGTGCCTGTAGCTGCCTCTGCCTTTCTCTGTCCCCCTCTTGCCCATCTTGGTCAGTCTGTGACTTTGTCCATTTCCATCCGTCTGCCCCTGAAGCTACGTCCAGACAGGCTGTACCTCCCTGAAGCTGATCCTGCAGCGGTTTCTGCCCCTGATCACTGACATCCTGGCAGCGCCACCCTCTGTGGGTGTGGATATCAGTCGAGAGGAGAGGTGAGGAACAGGGGTCAGGTGGCGTGTGTCTGGGATAGGAGTGCCATGACAGGCAAGGGGACATAGGCCTGGGTCTCACTTGTTGACAGCCATGTGGAACAGCTCATAGAGGGGGACACTTGTGTCTGGGGCAGCGGGTGTAGCTGAAGCTGGGTTCCTTTATGGCCTGGCTATGCTCCCAAGCCTTGACAGGGTGGGTCCTGTGCTCTTGGCCATCGCCTTCCCCTGGGAGGGGGTGCTAGGGTGGTTAGGACAGCAGGGCCCAGAGTCAGGTGGGGGTCATGGTGGCGGCTGACCCCCTCAGGCACTGTCTCTCTGCCACAGGCTGCACAAGTGCCGGCTCTGCTACAAGCAGCTCAAGAGCATCAGTGGCCTCGTCAAGAGCAAGTCCGGCCTGAGCGGCCGCCACGGCAGTGCCTTCCGTGAGCTGCACCTGCTCATGGCCAGTCTGGACTGAGGAACTCAACAGGTGGGGACCTGGTAGCCCACAGGGCCTGGCCTCAGCCCCAACTCCTGTTCCCTGTGCGCTACTGGCCCTGAACCTCTGCCTGGGCTCTGCTGCCGCCCCCAGTGGCCACGCTGGCCCACTGGTCACCTCCACAGCCCTGGAACTCTGAGACAACGTTCTCTCCAGCTTTACCCAATTCTTGCTTCTCTTGGGGCAGCGAACTGAGCCCTGGGGGTGCTGCTGTAATTTATAAGGCGAATTTTATTAAATTTGTAACTAGTCCCTGGTTTCCTTTCGGGGAACATTATCCTCTGGCCGTGAGACGCTCCGAGGCCCAGGAGTGCCTGCCCTGGGCTCTTCTGAGATGAGACACTTTCCCTCTGAGGACATCCCCTGAGGCGCTGTGGACTGTGTGCCCAGCAGGGGGCAGCAGAGTGCAAGCGCTGTCCGGATGGGCCAGTCCAACTCAACTGGGCAGGAGAGGGAGACAGAAGCCATCCTCAATGGCTGGGAGAAACAGGTGAGGGGTGGGGGCCCAACCAGCCCATCCCCCACCTCATCTGTTATCCTCTGGACTCCTCCAAAGCGGGAAGACACCCAGACCCAACAGCTGTAACCACAGGATGCAGACCCCAGCCATGCATGCTGGCCCTGAGCTCAGCGCCCTCCCAAGTTCTACCAAGGGCAGGGCTGAAAGGATAGCTGGTACCTCCTCTGAACAGTTTTCTTTGCTCACCTTACCAGAACATTCAGTGTGGGGCCAGAGTGGGTCCCCTGCCCTAGCTGGGGGGTTCAGCCCCAGTCAGGGAGGTAAGCCCCCACTAAGCCCCTCCAAAAGTTCCCCTAAGGCTAAGACCAGATACAGGCCAGTCCAACCCACCCCACAGTGGGTGAGGAGGGCTGCACCAGTGGTCAGGGTCCTCCAGGCCCTGGGAGGAAAGTAGGGCTCATTTTGGGCCAGGGATGGGCAATGGTGCCAGGCAGCAGGGCTGGAAGCCCCGCCATGGTTTTGTCCAGGCTTTGAGCCTAAGATGCTCTCTTGAGCCTTAGTTTTCTATCTGTAACCTGGAAGTGACGCCACCATTGGTTGGGTCACAGTTACTGTGGGGACAGAGTAGGTAACTGACCGTAACAACTGAAGTTACCCAGGGTAGGGATCAGTGCTGGCTCCCTCTCCAGGGTTCCAGACACGTGCTCCTAGTGACCTAGTCACCAGGTCTACATGTTGACTAGCCAGCAGTGCAAGTCCACAGGCCATGCCAATGTCCTGCCCCCATGGTTGGACTGAGCAGGACTCACAGACCCAGACTATACTTGTGTAAAAAGGCTTTTATTTTAATAAGTAAAAATGGCTAAGTTTCCAAAAGTTCTTAAATAGGATTTCAGAGGGAGGAAACTGTCAAGAGGCCAGTGAGCAAGGAGAGCCTGGTGCCCAGCAGAGAACGTGGCCACAGAACCCTGCCCACTGGCCTCCTGCCAGCCATAAATACAGCTCAGCCCATGCTGGAGGGCCAAGCTCTATGTACATCTAGGAACACTATGTACACACCCAGCTGTGGGATCCCCTCCTTGGGGGACAGTGGCAGGCAGGTGCAACCAACATGCCCATGGTTCCTGTGCCTGCCTAGAGGCTCCTCAGTCCACCCTAAGGAAAGTGTCCGGCCATGCCAGCTGGGGAGGGGAGTTGGGCCAGCCTGGGTGAGGTTCTCCACATCCCCAGCCCGGGTGAGAGGCCCAGTTCCCACATACTCCTGCCCCCCACCCTGGGGGCCCAGCTTTCTGGTGGCCCAGGCCTGCCCTTCCAGCCCACGCCATTTGCACCAGAGCCATAGCCGAGAGCCACTGTTTCCTTCTGAACGTGTTTCTCATCTGAGGGGAGACAGAAGAGGAGCCTCCACTGTGGCCCCCACTTCTCAGGGTCCTGGCGCTGCAAGAGCAGCAGGCTTCAGGGAGCAGCTCCTGACCCGTAGGCAGGCTTGTCCATCACACAGGCACCGGCCTCGACTTCCCTGCAGGAGCAGTGGGATCATTAGCCTCTTGTTCCCTTACTTGTGGGTGGCAGCGCACACCAGGTGCTGCTGAAAGCAGGGAGCCCAGCAGAAGCACACAGACAAGCAGGCAGCGAAAGGATGGCCCCAGCCCTGAGCAGCTGAACTCCCCAGCATAGCCCTACAACCCACGGCGGGCAGGCGGGTGGGTGGGCGGGCAGCCCTGGGCCGCTGGCCCCACACTCACCTAGAGACTCTGCAGCCCTAGCCGTCAGGCTGAAATCAAAGTGACAGGTATCTCACTGGTAGGCTTGCCTCGGGCCAGGACCCCATAGGAGTCTGTTGCTCATACCCCTTTGGACTCAGGGACTGGCCAGGCCCTTCCATGAATAGAGCCAAACAGAGACTGGAGCCCTGGATTCTAGTCCTGTGGGGGCTCCCTCCTTATCAGGACCATGGGCCAGCCCAAGGCCTGGGGCAGGGGAACACCAGACCTGCTCTGGAAGGGTGATACCACATGAGCCCAGCCAGCTCACCCTCAAAAAATTGGGTGGGCCTTGGGTCAGCAGCAGCCCCAGCTGGGAGGATGGGCTCTTTCTCATACTCTTCCCCTCTCCGAGCACTTTAGATATCCCATCTGTAAAGTGGACACAGCACTGTGCCCTGACTACTTCCCCAGGGGTAGGGGAGATTGTAAAACAGGTTTCTGGAGAAGTTATATGAAGTTGTAAAAAAGAAAAGGAAAGAAAAGAAAAAGGCCATCCAGGTAAGACAGCATGATTACCCTTTGGGGAGGCTCCCCCACCCACCAGGCCCACTCCCTCCAGGCTCACCAGAGGGCTGCAGCTTCCTACGGATGGAGCCAGGACGGCTTGTGGGCCCAGAGCTGGGGGCCGAATGGGCTCGTGCTGAAGGCTGTGGCGTCTGGCAAGCTGGCTCCCACTGTGAGTAGGGAAGGACAGGTGAGCAAGGATCCTGGCTGCCCCCCACCCTCCCACTGTGCTTCCTTCAACTCAGTTTCTGCATCTGTAAAATGGGCATTATGATTTCTTGTGCCTCAGTTATTGCAAGGATTAAATGAGGTAATGAACATAACAAGAGTTTCCTAGTTTAAGTCACTACTGAGCACTGCGTGCCAGGCCTGCAAACCACCCATGACCCGCTGACCACCCAACGGGACCTGAGGCCAAAAAGGAATACTTGGACTAAGAGGCTACTGAGTCTGGTTTCAAGTTCTAGCCCCCACTACCACTTCAGGCTGTCCTCACAGACATATCCTCCTGCCCATCACCCTGTCTCTGAGACAGGCTGGTAGAGGTCCACGTACCTCTAGATGCTCCTGGCTTGACCAGGACCCCAGCTCTGCCCGGCGTGGCCCAGGGCCCAGCTCCACAGAGCGCACCCTCTCGGCAAACTTGAGGGAATAAAGCGTCTCGCTGGTGTTCTTCTCCACGGGGGACACCTAGGGGATGCGAGAGCTCACTGCCCGCCCTGGCCAGCCGGCTACCCCCACAGAAGTGGAGGGGGCAGCACAGCCACCAGAAGGTGCTCACGGCCCGGGGACACCAGAAGACTTCTTGGACAAGACTGAGAGAGACAGGACAGGGCAATCACAGTGGCAGATTTAATGCAGTCAAGGGTGTCAAGGGACTGAGGTACAAAAGTGTGTGTGGCCAGGGTGGTAGGAGACCAGAGGTGGAGAGGGCGCCTGTCACTGACTCAAGCTGCTGAATGAGCCCTTCTGCACAGCCTCGGGTGTCTGGGTCTGGGTGCTGGCCAAACCCCTGGCCCTCACCTGTACCACCATGAGGGTCTTGCTGTCACCACTGAGTGAGTCCTGCAGCAGGTAGGTGAGCTTGGAGTTGCGGAAGGGCACATGGCCCTGGCGGGAGCGCAGGGCAGCAATAACATCCCCCAGGGCCGACAGTGACTTGTTGATGTGTTGAGCCTCTCGCAGGCGGCTGCCCTCAGCCCCAGACTTGCCCACACGCTCTGAACCCGCCAAGTCCACCAGGTTCAGCTTCCCTGCAGGGAAGGCACTGGGCTATCAAGGCTGCCCGGGGAAGGGGGGCAGGCGAAAAGGGGTCCTCGGGCCAGGCTGCCCGTCACCCCCTCTCACCCGTGGTGCGGAGGCCTGTGCTGCAGTCCACACCACGCACGGTCACAATGAGCAGTGCGTGCGAGCGGGAGCTGTGCTCGTTCAGGTTGGTGAACTCCGTAGTGCGGTTGGTATGGCCAAACTCAAACACCTGGGGGTCAGATTGGGAGTGGAGGGCAAAGGCACAAGGATTTAGAACGGGGTCTTCGGAATCACCCTGTCTCCCTGAGAACCCCAAGAGGGCTGGTGTCACCCTCCAAGTTTTAGATGAGGAAGTTCAGGCATGGGGACTTGCCTGAGGACACACACCCGAGACTCCACAGAACCTGTATGTGAACGAGGTTCTGTCCTCTGAGCAGCTCTGCTGTGGGCAAGGTGTCCCCAGCATTTCCCCACAGCCCCCCACCCCCAGCAGCCCCATACCTTGTTGATATCATCCACATTCTGCACCCGGAACTCTGTCAGCCCTGGCACGTACAGCTGCCCACTCCCATCTGGGCACAGCCGGATCTCTAGTTTCTCCTGTGGCTCTTTCCCCAGCAGGTCCCTGGAGGGGTAGGTGGGATAGTCACTTCCTCCTTTCTGGGCCCTGCTTGCACTGCGTCCAGCCCATCACACCTTCAAGGCAGTAGTGGGGCTGAGCCCACTCTCTTCTTCCAGCTCCCCTCCTGCACTGAGCTCCAGAGACAGGTGGATGGTGCTGCTCCCGCCTCCCAATGGGCAAGGCTCCCAGCTGCCCAGTCTCGCCTTTGTCACCTGTGTGGCCCACAGGCAGGGGAAAAGGAGTGCCTGGGCTGGGCCTCCTAGGCAAGCTCAGAGACAGCCCCTCCTCCCCACCAGGGACTCCTAGCCCCATGGGCCAAGCCAGGCTCCTTCTGCCCCTGGGCCTCCCACCTGAGGACCTCATTGTAGATCTCCGCCGCACTGACAGAGATGGTGTATTCCCAGTCGGACGCCTTCTCCTGCACCTCCGAGAAGAGCAGCTGCAGGGCCCGCTGGTTGATGCCAGGGTTCTCAGGGGTCCCCTGGGCAGGAAGAAAGGCCCCAGTGAGCCAGGCCTCTCCCCTCTACTGGGGGGAGCCATACAGGCACTAACATGGCATCTGTCACCCCCAGCCCCCACTTGCATGCCAGTCTGCTCCCCAAAATGCCAAATACCAGGTGCAAGCAACTTCACCTCCCTGGGCCTTAGTTTCCTCATCTTTAAAATGGCATCATCTGCCAGCCCTGAGATTTAGAGCCCTGGGGTGAAAGACCTGCTGGGTTACCTGGGAGGGGGCACTGGAAATAAATGACTTCTTGGCACCGCCCAGAGGGGTGTCAATGCCAGGGAGGCCATGAACCTAGCAGATCCAGGCAGAGGGGACAGCTGGCCTGGGGCCAGATGAGCTGGCTGCCTTTCTAGAGGGGAATCTGGAATCCCCACCTGGGACCTTGAGGGACTGGAAAGTTGGCCCTCTCCTCTCCTCTGACAGCACCTCCCCAGGGGGCTGCCCCCACACTCCCAAATCCCTTGTCCCTCCCTCCCAGTTCTTCCTCCTCAGCTTCACTCTTCCTGGCACCTGCCTGACGTGCTTTGCACTCACTGCTGTCTCCCGCTGCCCCATTGGCTCTGGGGGGGACAGGGGCTCTGTTCCAGTCACAGCTCTGCCCTGCTGCCTGACACGAGGCCTGACACACCCCAGGCCTCAGCAGACATGCTTGGCAGACAGGCACTCCTGGTGGTCACCTCAACTCTAAGCAACCCCAAACAGAGCTGGGACCCAGAAGGGACTGTGCACACCCACACTCCCTTGGCCTGCCCCCACTCACCTACCGCCTCACTAATCCTGGAACTGAGAGAGAGCATGGTCCAGAGGGGGAGAAGAGGCCACCGTGGCAGGCTCCCAGAGGGTGCTAATAGCCCTCTCCTTTTACCCAGACACCTGGTGCCTGCCCTCCTCCCTGACCCAGGGAATCCCACAGCTCCCTCAAGAGCCAGGGACATAGTCAGATGCCAAAACACCCGCAGGGGCCAGCTCTCCCGTGCTCTCTATCCACAGTCAAGCTTCTTCCCAGCCCTGTTCCCTGCCACTCATGGAGGAGGACTAGCTATAAGTAGGGAAATGAAGTTCTGCATGAGCTGCAGGCTAACGGCTGGGCTTCCCACAACAGACTTCACATGGCCAGTCTCTCCTTGAGGGCCTTCCCCAGGCCCAGCACAAGGCAGTCAGTGCAGGAGGGCCCTCCTTTGTTCCCCAGCCTGCAACTGTCCCAGTCCTGCTGGCACCATCACAGGTGGCCTCAGCCCTCCCCAGGCCTGTGCTCTAGGGGCTAACACAGATAACTACAGCCTCTGCTTCTGGGGGCTGGTAGGGCCAAATGAAGCAAAACACCCCCCAAGACCAATGAGGGAGTCCCATCAACAGCAGTGGGGTTGTCCTCACCCGGAATCCCTGACCTACTTGTGGGTACCCACCTCCATTGTGTACGTCTTGCCAGCACCTGTCTGTCCGTAGGCGAAGATGCAGACGTTGAAGCCATCAATGCAGGAGGTGATCAGGGCTTGTACCTCCTGGAACACCTGGGAGGGAGGGATGAAGGGAGGGAGGAAGGATGGAGAATGGGGAGTCTCCAGGACCAGTAGGACCAGGGGCCCACTATCAGATGCAAATCCAGCCACCTCCCCTGACCACACTCTCCTTGAGGGGTAACACAGCACATGTGACTGCAGTCACCTGGTGACTAATGAGTCATTTGCCTTAGACATTAGAAGCAACCTGGCTAGCGGAAGGCTGAAAGGAAGACTGGATGGTGCCCATCTCCCCCACCCTCACGGAATACTTAGCAAGATGAGAGCAGAGGCTGGCACGTGCCTGCCCCCTCTCTGGCCTGGGCTTGCCTGCCAGTGGACAGAGGATAGGGAAAAGGTGGCAGAGCCAGACACACAGAAACAGGAGGGCACAGGCAAGACAGGCCCAGCAGGTTGGTCTGGGCAGGGATGAGACGCTGAGACACGTGGTTCTCACACAGCTGAGGGCTCAGCACTGGGAGCCAGGCTGGGAGGTCCCTAGGAAGGCCTATGGGACTGATCGGGGAGGGTACTCCCTGCTAAAGAGGGCCACAGGTCGTGCAGATAGGCAGAGGCACATGACTGCGAGAGGCCATGCCCAGATCTCTCCTCGAGGCCCTCGATCTTAGCTTCCCACCTTTCTCCGCCACAGAAGGAGAGGAACCCTGGCTTCTCGCATCTCAATCCTGCCCCCCTCCCACTCTGACGCTTCTTTCTCCCTGTGGAGAAACTCACATCCTGCTGTGATGCCCGTGGGGAGAAGACCTTGTCCAACTCGAAGGACACAGGCTTGCCCTTATGCAGCAGATGGATGATGGAGTCGTCATCGGAATCAAAGGTCACAGCATTGGTTGCCTCGGGTCCTTCCCCGTCTTCTTTGGTGACTGGCCGGACACGAGCAATCACTCGGATGTTCCCTGGATTGGTTGAGGATGAAGAGATGGGCCCAGGCAGGGTCAAGACCAGACAACCTCCACTGAGATCCTGGTGGCCTAAGGGTCCCTTGCCATGTAAGAAAAGCCCCGTGGGACAAGGTGACCCATAAAGCTGTTGTCAGTCACTCACACCATAGTGTAAATTCATTTAGTACAGTTTCTTCCTGAGTAGACTAGCTGAAGGCATGAACTTTGCCTTGGGGATAGGCAAGAGAGGCTAAGTGTCCACTCAGCACTGTTCCAATTCTGAGTGAGACACCAAAATGGATACTTTTTTTCTCTGGATTTGTTTCCTCATCTATGCAAAAGGGGGCCTTGGGCCCCAGTGAGCCAAGGGACTGATTTCCTCAGTTTAAAAGAGCACCATCAGTGCCAGCCAGCACAGGCTTAGAAATCAGATGGGCAAACACGACCAGACAGCAGGTGGCTGGCTGGCAGGGTATCTTAAGGAGCAGCCACAGGGGTATTTGGCAGCATAGCTCATCATGTCACCCCCTTACTTCCAACCTTTAGGTGGGATTCCCATGTTCCTGAAATGAAAAGAAAATGCCTGCACAGCCAGCATAGCCTCACCCTCCCTCCCCATCCACTCCAGCAATCCCCCCAATACCCCTGTCTGTCCCAGCCCTGTAATAGGGCAGTGTTGTGGTTCTCTGGGTGATCACTGGTCACTGTCCATTCTCCCAGCTAACATGAGCACCATGTGGCTATCTGTGGGTCCTCAGTGTCTGGAACAGCCCTTGGCATACAGCAGACACTCTCACACCTCTGTGCAGTGAATGGTGAAGTCCCAAGCTTGACCAGGCCCCCAGGTCAAACAAGTGGCATTCCAGCCAGCCACGACCCAGGGCTCCAATACCCTGCCCCTTGGCTGCCAAGGGCCTGGGGAGTAACTTGCCATGGCCATCCAGGCAGTGGCTTCAAGTTCGAATCCAAGGTGGACTGTTTACTAGCCTTGTGGCTTAGGGCAAGTTCCCTGATTTCTCTATGCCTCCATTTCCTTATCTATAAGAGCAGGATTGATTATAAGAGCTCCTTATTGACAGGGCACAGGTCCCAGGATGACTGCCAAGCCAGACTGAGGATCCCTGTGCCAGAACCACCCTATCCCGCTACATCACCTTTCAGCCGCACGAGCTCATTGTGGCACTTCTTGCGCAGCTGCAGCTCCCGGCGGTACTTGCGCAGCAGCTCCTGGTTGTTGCTGTTGACCTCCTCAATGGCCTGGCCTATCTGGTGGGAGATGCACACTACTGTCAGGGGCAGCTCCATCAGCCTCGCCTGCCTCACTGCCCGTCCTGGGCTGAGTATGTGTCAACCTATCCCAATCACCTCTCTGGGTAGGTAATGCTGCACTCCCGACTTTACAGAGGAAGAAACTGAGCCCCAGTGAGGTTAAGACAATAGCTCAAGCTGTGAAGAAGCTAAAGCCAGGACTCGTCCTTCACCCCGCAGCACTCGCACTTGACTCTGTGATTTGTCTGGACTCAAATCCCAGCTCTACCCTTGAGTAGCTGGGAGACTTGAGACCACTGGCTTAATTTTCTCATCTATAAAATGGGGATAATCCCATCTAACTCATGAATCTGTAAAGAGATGGTAGGTAAAGATCTCCCAGTTACATTTCATGGTTGGGGAGAAGCAAGATGCAAGACCACATGTGCAGTATGTTGGGGTGAAAGTGTATACAGTTGTCCCTTGGTATCTGTGGAGGATTGGTCCACAATCTGCAGATGCTTGAATCCCTGATATAAAATGCCATAGTATCTGCCTATAACCTATGCACAACCTCCATATACTTTATTTACTTACTTTAGAGTGGGGTCTCCCTCTGTTGCCCAGGCTGGAGGGCAGCAGTGGGATCATAGCTCATTACAGCCTTGAACTCCTAGGCTCAAGGGATCCTCCTGCTTCAGACTCTCAAGTTGCTGGGACTACAGGCAGGAGCCACTGCACCCAGCCTCTGTATACTTTAAATTACCCCTAATGATCATTAAACCTAAATACAATGGAAATGTTATTAACTATATTAGTTTTTTCTTTTGTTTATAGTTGTATTGTTAATTTTTTTTCAAATATTTCCAAGTTGTGGTTTGTTGACGTCAAGGATGTGGAATCTGTGGATGCAGAGCCCCACTGTACACCTATATGGATACACCAATAGGCTTAATCATGCTCCGAACACCCTGGGGCAGGGGATGCAGAAACAGACTGCCTTAGAGGAGTGGGGCGGGGCAGGGCAGGGGGCAGAGGGGCCTTTCCTGTTCACCTGATGCTTTTTTTTTTTTTTTAAAGACAGTTTCACTCTGTGCCCTGGGTAGCATACTGCGGTATCATCATAGCTCACAGCAAGCTCAAACTCCTGGGCTCAAGCAATCCTTTGCCTCAGCCTCCCAAGTAGCTGGGAGGTACTTGGTACCTGCCACAATGCCTGACTAGTTTTTCTGCTTTTAGAGGGTGCAGAGATCTTGCTCTTGCTCAGGGTGGTCTCAAACTCCTAAGCTCAAGTGATCCTCCTGCCTCGGCCTCCCAGAATGCTAGGATTACAGGCATGAGCCATCACGCCCAGCCACTTGATACTCTTTTGAAGGGTTAGACTTTTCACCATGTCCGTGTATTACTGATGTAATAATTTTTTTAAGGAGAACTATTTTAATTCAAGGAGCCATCAGCTATAAAAGGCTCAACTCGTAGGAGGCACTTAAGCAGCACTGGCTATTCTCATACTGTACAAGTACAACCTTAAAAAATTAAATTAAATCTGACAGATACGTGTTTGAATGTGAGATAAACGTTAACAGTTCTGGGTCTAATCACAATAAAACAAATACCTACCCCTGACCAGTCTATTTGAAACATTACCTCTAAGGCAGCAGTGTAGGGGGTGGGTGTTGCCTGGGGAGCTTTGTCTGAGTTTGGGGAGGGAACCCTGGTGGGCACTGTGTCTCCCTGAGCTTCAGACTTCTTCCCGGTGCAACACCCCCCCACACACAGCCTCTGGCCTGCAGTCACCCACGTGCCGCCTGGCTCACCTCCGCCTTGACACTCCTGAGGGCCTCCTGCAAAAGCAACGGGAAGCTGCGCACCTGCCGCTTGAGCCCGTTGTAGTCGTGAGTGAGGGTCCGCAGTGCTGGCTGCAGCGTCAGCAGGTTGGCCCGGACACCTATGGGGACCCAAGGAGTGTGAGGCAGATTGGGACTGAGGGACAGGGGAGCAAGTGGGCAGGAGTCAGGGCCCAGCCGGCCAGCTCACCTGCCAGGTTCTCATGCACGGCCTTCATCTCCACCTGGGCTCTGGCAAAGGCCTCCTCGATGGCTCGGTTCTTATCCTCCTCCAGCGACTGCATCTCCTCCAGCATCTGCCCGTGTGCCCGCTCCAGCTCTGACTCATACATGGCAATCTGGCAGCCAGGCCAGGAGAAGGCTCAGTACCATGGGGCACGGGAGGGAGAGGGGCCGGTGCCACACTGGGAAAGAAGCCCCGCCGCTCACCTCACATGCCTGTGAACACTCAGGTGCACACGCACGGAGTAGAGAACTAGAATGGCTGTGAGCTCTGTGCAGTGGTCACCTCCCTGCATTAGCTCCAGCACCAACACAATCCCGGGAATGTATGTACAAGCCCTGTGCCCCAGAAGAGCGGGGAAGTGCATGTGGTGTGACAGTGACAAGAGCAGCAGTGGAGTTTACTGAGCATAGCCTGTATGCTGCGCCCTGGGCAAAGAGCCTTTTGGGATCATGCTCTTGAGTCCTCACTGTGAAATGGGGTCCAGAACCAGATCACATTATAGATGAGGAAACAGAGACCTAGACAAAACTCGCCTTTGGTCACATGGCCATCGGGGAGAGGCAGGATTGGACCTCAGGTGTGTTGGGTCCCAACCACTTAACTGTACTGCCCTGCAGGCCCCCTGCTGGAGGCCTGGGTGTGTCTGCGCAGCCTGCACACCTGTGCCCGGAGCTGCATGGTCAGCTGATGTGAGCTCTGCAGCTGCTGCTCCATCTCCTTCAGCACCTGCCTCTGCATGGCCACCTGCTCCTGCAGGTGCTGGTTCCGGGTCTGGGACTCACTGAGGGCCTGCTTCGTCTTGGGTGACTCCACCTCCACCGTCTTGATGACATACTGCAACGTGAGAGAGGGATGAGCACATGGAACCATCTGGGCACCCTGACCCCAGGCCCTGAGACACTGACAGCCACGGGAGGGGACCATTAGGAACATCCCTCTAAGAGCCCTAGAAGAAACTGGAGGAGCCTTAAGGTCCTGGCTTTGCAAAAGCTGTGGGACCTCCTAAAATCTTCTCATCTTAATGAGAGCCTACTGTAAGCCTGGCTGTAGCCCCAGCCTATGTACGGAACAGACCAGAAGGGCAAAGATGAGAGCAGAATGCAGGGGCCGTGCTGCGTCTGCACTTGGCACACGGGGGCACCTTGCTTCAGGATACCTACTCCATGCCTGGCCCTGGACAGCAGGAAGTGGAGGGGCAAGGCCAAGCACACAAGCAAAATGATCAACCCGCACCTCCTCATGTTCCAAGACCAGCCCCTCTTACAGCCAGCCCTACCCTGGGCACCAGGGGCCAAGGGCCGAGGCACAGGTCAGCTTGCACAGAACCACCCTTGGCCGCCTGGGCTACAGCTCACCTTGACAGGTGGGGACTGGGCCCGCAGGCTGGCAATAGTCTCATGGCTGTCGCGCAGGCGCCGGCTGAGCCGCTCCTCCTCCTGCGCCTTCTCAGCCAGGCAGTCCTTGAGCCGCAGCTCCACCTCTGCCAGCCGGTCAGTCTTCTGCTGCACCTCCAGGTTCAGCTCTGACAGCATGCCTTTGTTCTCTGCCACCTCCAGCTGCAGCTGGGATAGCTTGTCACGGAGCTGGGCACTCTCCTGCAGAAGGGGTCACCGTTAGGTACTGGGGTCACCATCAGGGGCCGAGCCCTCCAGATCAGGGTGAGGGCTGTGGGCGTCCACTCACCTGGCTGTGCTCACAGCCCGGGCAAGGGGCCACTGGCGTCACCCGCAGCTCCTGTAGCTCCGCCTCACAGCGCCGCATCTCCTCCCTCAGCCGCTCATTCTCCACCATCAGCAGGTCCCGGTGCTTCTCTAAGTCAGTGCCCCCCTGCAGAGAAGTAGGGCTGAGGGGGTGCATGTGGCAGGGGAGAGAGGAGGAGAGGCAAGGCAAGCAAAAGGGATGTGCTCAAGAGAGAAACCGAGGGAAAGACAGTGGGGGAACGAGACGGGAGTAAAGCAGGGCCTGCTCTCCCGCCGTACCCACCCCTCGCTCTATTTTCCTGAGTGTGAAAGTAACAAGACGTCATATTTATAATAGAGTTCACACTCCCGCTTTACGGTGGCAAATGAGCATTCACCTCCCTCCCCTCGGAGGCACTGGGTGGATAAGGACTCTGGGTGAGTTTTTGAGATGGGGTGGGTGGGACCTGCGGGCTGGGAGAGATGGGGTCTTGCCCTACACAGGCCAGGCACCTCAGGACGGCATTGTGGTGCCTCACCAGCTCTGATCGGAGGCGACTCACTTCCTGGGCCTGGCTGATGAGCTCCTCCTTCAGGCTTTCCACCTGCAGGCACAAAGCCAGGGTCACGATGCGCCCTCATCCTCTCTCCCCACCCATGCCCAGGCTCCTCACCCGGCACCAGAGGTGACCTATGTGTCTTATCAAGGCACCTCCAGTCCCACAGCCTCGGGCCTTCTCCCTGGGTTCAAGCACCAGATCACACTTAGCACCTCAGGTGAGAAAAACTGTGCCTGGTCCAGACAGCCTCTCCCCCTACAGCACCAGGTCTGGAGAGCAAGTGAACTGAGGTGAGCCCGATGCCATCCTGGGCCCAGCCAGGGGCGCACTCCCTTGCAGAGGCTCTTTCAGAGGCCCCGTACCGTACCTGCCTTTCTATGTAACTTCACATTCTCTTTAAACGGGTGCTTTACTGTATAAACTCCAGGCCCTACAAACCCCAGACCCATTCTCGTCCAGGCACCAGAATTTTCCACTTTGAGTGGTTTCCAGCAAGTTGGCCTAGGGAGATGGGTTTGCCAGCAGCCCGGGAACATTTGGGACTTGTGTCTGCCCCAGCTCCTAATCTGCCTTGCAAGAGAGCTGGCCAGGCAGGCTGCTAGAAAAAAAGGAAGGGGGTGTACTTCCCATCAGGAAGCATCAGTGACCTGGCTCATCCAGACCCTGCCACCATGGTGCCAGCCTAAGAGAGCAGATCCAAGAAAGGCAACCCTTCCCTGCAGCAGTGTCCCAAAGGCCCCAGATCGCCTGAACCTCTCCTCAAGAACTAACCCAGACAGACAAAGACATTGTCACTAGCATCCATCAGCAGAACGTCCTGTGACGGCCATGTCTCACCATGGAAAGGCTCTGGTGAGAGTCAGACTTACCACTGGGTTCCAATTACTAAACAACTAATTGCTGGGTGACAACATCTGCTGCCTACAGGAGACAGCCAGGTAAGGCTGGTGAGGGGCTCAGTAGGGCTTTGATATCCCAGGGTCACCTGAGGAGGCAGTCACGACATGCTCCTCTCAGCCTGGGGCCAGGTAGGAATACACACACAGCATTGCCAAACCTCTCATCTTTCAAAAAGAGGCCAAACATTTGGATTTTTGAGGGATGTTTATAAAATCACGCTACTTCAAGGGGCTGAGATGTCATAAACAGTCTGTGGGCAGGACTCGGCCTCCAAAGTTCCTGCCTCTTAGGGCTGGAGAGAATGGCTGGACCACAGCAGTTAGGTCTCAGCTTCCCTGACTGGGCAGGGGGAAGTGGGCCAAGGGTCTACTCCTACCTCTGAGAAAAAGGCCAGAGATGCCAGCCTTGCCCCTGGTGGGGCAGGGAGTATTTCAAGATGCAAGACCCAGTGGAAAGCTGGGAGGCCCAACCAGGCTGCCCAACGCCTCCTGGTGGACAAACACGTGCCCTAGTGGCTGGTCCCCCAAGAGGTCACCTGTGTCACTGCCTGTACCAGCATGTTCCTTCCACGGGCCAGGAGGCAAAGCTCATGCTACTTCTCGGCCCACTACCAAGTCCCCTTTCTGTGGCTAAGCACCAGGTGTCTCTAGCCATGGAGGGAGCCAGGGGTGCTGCAAGGAGGCAGCCACCCATTCTCCAGGCACACAACTGGTGATGCCCTGAATACCCATGAATACCCACTGTTAGAGGAGCGGTGTGCGTAGACACGGTACGTAGACTACCATGTAGTCACTACAGCCATTTTTACCAAGTTCTGAATCACATGGGGAAAGGCTTATCAACATGTTAACGAAAAATCTGGAGGAAAAAACAAAGTACAATACAAAAAAGAGGTCTCTAGGCTGTACAATTATATGTGACAAATTCCTTGTATTTTTCAGTAATTATAGGTCTCAAAGAGGCAGGTCTCAAAGAACACGTATTCCTCTTGCACTCTGGGTCTACTTCCTCTTGAAGAGGTTGGGGTCTGCCACCCACGCCTTACTCCCCAGACAAGCTGCTGCCTCAGCACGGGGCGGGGTGTGCTGACCTCAACTGTCTCCACCACTGCTGCTGCCACCACCAAGCACTCAGACCTCGACATGAGGGGGTTTGCTAGCGTCTGCTGGGGGGATAGGATGCACACCCTCACCTGTCTGCAGCCCAGGCTCCCTTCTTACATCACAATGGTGCTCCTGGGTTCTGTTTGGAAATTCTGAGGGATTGGGGGGGGGGGGCACCCAGAAGGAGGTGGCTGCAATGGGACAGCTTGGGGGTATGGGGGGTGGTTCAGGAAGGGGCTAGCAAAGACCCCTTGGGTCACTGATGTCAGACAGTAGGTCATGTCGACTTGTCTCAGGCAGTGGGCAGCAAAGTTGGGAGACGTGGCTGAGAGGCAGCACACTGACACTGCTGGTACCTGGACAAGGCACCCCTGCCTGCTCCATGGTGTACGGTGACAAGCCAGCTTCCTCTGGGTCTGGGGGGTCTGCTTTCAGAGAGCTTGTAGGGAAGACACCAGTTTTCTCCTCTTGAAGGCAGAGGGTTTGAGAAAACAGGCATGAAATCTGAGAGAAACAAGAGGCCTGCAGAGAAAGCAACAGCAGATGGGGCCAGCAATGGTGAGAGCCACGCATGGCACAACCACAGGGCTCCACAGCTCGGAGCCAGCAATGGCCATCTACACCTGCAAGACCCAAGCAGGGGGGGTCCTAAGCAAGTGCCAGCATGGGGTCAGCATACAGTAGGTACTCAACAAATACTTTAAGTAACCACCAAGGGGCAGTGTGCACAGTCCTGAGCCAAAAAGCCCGGCCAAAGGAGAAAGCGGGCTCCAAACTAGCTTGCTGAGACAGTCCCAGACGGTCCCAGGATGGTGTGGACATCCACCCCAGCCTGAAGTGAGCCCAGGGTGCCCGTGCAACACGCCTCATGGGCCCAAGCTCCAGAACAATTGAGTCGTGAGCTTGGTTGAGGGGCCTTAGTCCAGCCCTGCTCAGGAAAGAGGGAGCTGAGCTCCTGACTGACCTGTGTTCACCCAGTAAACCCAGAAGCAAGCTCAGCAGAGGGAGGGACTGGCCCGCACAGGTCTGTTTCCTCAGCTGTCTGCTCCTGAAATGACCTGCTCATTATCTCCCTACCTCCCACCAAGCACCATCAACCGTCATCAGCTGTCATCTGAGGACAAGAGATAAGAGGGCTCTCTCAATGTCAAGGAGGAAGAAGGCAGACTGGAGCACATGGGATCCAGACATACTCTAGGAAACTCAGCCCAGAGGTCAGTGGGGCAGCCCATGGAGCACCTCCTTTAGACCCACACTGCCCTCCCTGGAAGGCCTGATCCTGGCTCTACGACACTGACCAGGCCTTTCTGGCCCTGCCCATGCTACTTTGCCTCCACTGCCAACCCTTCACTTCCAGGTTTTTCGGCCACCGAGGGGCAGTAATAGTAGTTAACACCTCACCTTCTCAAGCCAAACTGCCCGCATTCTAATACAAACATCATCTTACCCACTGGGTAACCTTGAATAAATCTCTTAACTTCTCTGTGCATCTTGGTTTCCTCATCTGTATAATGAGGCTATCTGGCTTGGCACCTGTAGCATAGTGGTTACAATGCCAGCCACATACACCGAGCATGGCGGGTTCGAACCTGGCCTGGGCCAGCTAAGCAACAATGATAACTGCAACAACAACAAAAAATAGCCAGGCGTTGTGGCGGGCACCTGTGGTCCCAGCTACTTGGGAGGCTCAGGCAAGAGAATCGCTTGGGACCAAGAGTTTGAGGTTGCTGTGAGCAGTGGCGCCACAGCACTCTACCAAGGGCAACACAGTGGGACTCTGTCTCAAAACAAACAAACAAACAAAAATAAATAAGGCTATCTCCTTGAGGTTGTCTTGAGGATTACATGAGATGCTATAAAGCTGCTAGATCCAGGCCTATGAAGGTGGGAATTTTTGCCTGCTGTGTTCAATGCTGTGTTCCCAGCCCCTAGACAGTGCCTAACACACAGTAGGTATTCAGTAGGAAAAACAATAAATGTATAGAGGCCAGGCAGAGCCAGGTCTAGGGGTGAGGCTGGTAAGCAGAGCATGAAGCAGGAGTGTGGCATTGGCTGTGCTGACGGTCACTCAGGTCTGCCCAAGGCAGGAGCTGCCACCTGACTCCAGGCCGTGGGTGCCACGTCTTCTAATATTTTATGACAAAAACGAAGTCCAGATTTTTATGTGACTTTAATTAAGATCTAAATACTGGCAACTAATTTGATCTAAAAATCAAGCCAAGTAGAACTAATAAATGCAGCAGAGTTGCAGGACATAAAATCAACACAAAAATCAACTGTATTTCTAAGGCTAACAATGAACAATCTAAAAAAAGAAAGTAAGAAAACAATTCCATTTATAATAGCATCAAATGTGAATAAAAATCTTAGGAATAAGCTTAATGAAAGAGGTTAAAGGTTTATACACTAAAAACTGCCAAATATTGCTGAAACAGGACAGGTACAGGGGCTGATGCCTGAATTAGGACTCTGGGAGGGCAAGGTGAGTGGATTGCCTGAGCTCAGAAGCTCAAGACCAGCCTGAACAAGAGTGAGACTCCTATTTCTACTAAAAATAGAAAAAATTAGCCAGGTGTTGTGGTGGGCACCTGTAGTCCCAGCAACTCAGGAGGCTGAGGCAAGAGGATTGCTTAAGCCCAAGAGTTTGAGGTTGCTGTGAGCTATGATGGTGCCACAGTACTCTACCGATGGTGAAACAGAATCTCTCTCTCTCTCTCTACATATGTATAGATACAGATAGAGATGTATAGATATTGCCGTAATCAGTTAAAGATGATACCAATAAACAGAAAGAGATCCCATATCTATAGATTAGAAGATTTAACATTAAGATACTACCCAAAGTGATCTACAGATTCAATGCAAACATCAATGACATTTTCTGAAGAAATAGAAAAATCTATCCTAAAATTCATATGGAATCTCAAGGGACACAAAATAGCCAAAACAATCCTGAAAGAGAAGAATGAGTTGAAAGTCTCACATTTCCTGATTTCAAAACTTACTACAAATCTACAGCAATCAAAGCAGTGTGGTAACTAGCATAAAAACAGACAAAGACGAATGTAATAAAATAGAAAGCCCAGAAATAAACCCTTACATATATAGTCAAATGGTTTTCCATAAGAGTGCCAAAACGGTTCTGTGGGGAAAGAATAGTCTTTTCAACAAAGAGTGCTGGGAAAACTGGATGTCCCAGAACAAAAGAATGAAGTTGGAATGAAGAAATATATAGGAGAAAACATTATGTTAAATTTGGTGATGACTTTTTGGATGACACCAAAAGCAAAGCCAATAAAAGAAAAAAATAGGTACGTTGGGCTTCATCAAAATTTAAAACTTTTGTAAAAGGACACAATATAAAAGGCAATCCATGAAAAAAAAAATCTGCAAATCATACTTCTGATAAGGGGTTAATATCCATAATATATAAAGAACTCTTAAAATTAAACAACAAAAAGCCCAATTAAAGAATGAGCAAAGAACTTGAATATAAATTTCATCAAAGATACACCAATGGCCAATAAATACACAAAAAGATGCTCAATATCGCTCATCATTAGGGAAATGTAAATCAAAAACCACAGTGAGATACTACTTTATACCCATTAGGATGGCTATCATAAAAAAAAAAAATAACAAAATAAGTATAAGGAGATGGAATCATTGCAACTCTACTGCATTCATTACTGGTGGGAATGTAAAATGATACAGCTGATCTGACCAACAGTATCGTGGCTCTTCAAAAAATCAAAAATAAGGCTGGCGCCATAGCTCACACCTGTAATCCCAGTGCTTTGAGAGGGTAAGGCGGGAGGTTTGCTTGAGGCCAATGGTTCAAGACCAGCCTGGGCAACATACCAAGACCCCCATCTCTACAAAAACGATAAAATTTAAAAATTAGTCTGGCATGGTAGTCCCTATAGTCCCAGCTACTCAGAAGGCTGGAGGATCACTTGAGCCCAGAAGTTCTAGGTTACAGGGAGCTATGATCCTGCCGTTGCACTCCAGCCTAGGAGCAAGACCCTACCTCTAAAAAAAAAAAAAAAAAAGAACAGAAAAAATTAATAAAATAAATCAAAAATAGAATTACCATATGAGCCATGCTTGCTCATTGTGATAACCTCCCCCCTAAAAAAAAGAACTGCTGGTACCATATGATTATGATTATGTTCTGGGTATATGGTATGTACCCACAAGTAGAATTACCCAGCAATGCCACTTCTGGGTATATACCCAAAAGAACTGAAAAGCAGGGATTCGAAGAGGTATTTGTACACTCACATTCCTAGCAGCATCATGCACAATAGCAAGAGGTATGAGCAACCCAAGTGTTCATCAGCAGATGAATGGATAAACAAAATGTAGTATACACATACAACGGAATATTTTTCAGCCTTACAAAGGCCATTTACTACTACCTATAAAAATGGTGGGGAGGGGAAGACATTCCGACACCTGCTACAATATAGCTGAACCTTGAGGACATTATGCTAAGTGAAAAAAGCCAGTCACGGGACAAACGCGTGACTACACTTACAGGGGTACCTTAGAGTAGTCGGGCTCACAGAGACCCAGTAGAACGGCAGTGTGGTGGGAAGGGGGAAAGTGGAGGGTCCCATTATTATCCCCATTTTACAGGGAGCAAAACCATTTGATGGGACACAGTTCCAGTTTGGGAAGCTGAAGAGTCCTGCAGATGGAGGGTGATGATGGGATGGCTGCACTATAATGTGCCACTGAAAATGACACTGAAAAATGTTTAAGAGGTTAAATTTTGTTACATGTACTTTACCACTTTTATTATTTTATTTTATTTTATTCAGACAGAGTCTCATTCTGTCACCTTCAGTAGAGTGCCATGGCATCATAGCTCACAGCAACCTCAAACTCTTGGGCTCAAGGAGTCCTCTTGCCTTAACCTCTCAAAGTGCCAGGATTACAGGCGTGAGCCACCATGCTCATCTAGCTTTTCTATTTTTAATAGACACAGGTTCTCACTGTTGCTCAGGCTGGTCTCCAGCTCCTAAGCTCAGGCATTCACCCACCTTGGCCTCCCAGAGTGCTAGAATTACAGGCCTGAGCCACCATGACCAGCCCATCTCATTTTCTTTAATGGTGAAAAATTTATATTTGAGGGCAAGATCTAGTCTGTAGTTTCTGATGATGATTTTTTAAGGTGTCATTTGAGGTGCAGTGGGTGGGTAAGGGGGGTAAGCCTGAGAAGAGGACACGCTAGCAGAACCCTAGGAACCTTGGGCCCACGGCTTTAGGGTTACCCACAAGAAGACAGGGGAGCTCAAGGCCATCAGAGCATGTCCTAGGACTAATGCTAGGTCATCCCAAAGGCTGGGCTTCCTTTGGTCACCAGACCAAGACCCTGTGGCCGGATCAGCTGTGTGTCCAGGGACTGCAGACCTTTGACCTGAGTGTTCTCAGTGAGCACAAGCACCCCCTCCATGTGGCCTGAAAAGACCCTCTCCCACAGCCCCCACAAATAAGCCCAGGTGCCAGAGGTGGTAACAGGGGCCCATTTCCCGAGTCAGCTTTGCCAGTGTGGCAGGGAGTTTCATGAGCTCATCACTTTGAATCCCAGTCCTATGAGGTGGGTTCTATTACGTGATCATTATCCCCATTTTACAGGGAGCAAAACCAATCTCTCTAGAAGTTAAGCCTTGGTTAAACAACTTACTGGAGGTCATCTGACCACTAAGGGGTAGACCCAGGATGGGAACTTGTGTCTGACCCAGGATGGGAACTTGTGTCTGACCACTAGGCCACATGGCCTTCCAGAAGAACACTGTGAGAAGGCAGGCAGACAGAAGGAGAGTCTGGACAAGGCTGGAAACAAGGCACCATGGAAAGAAGGCAGAGCACACCCCATGGGGGGCTTTTCTTAGAGAAGAGATGTTCAGAATACCAGTAGTCAAAGTCTGCATCGAGCCACAGTGAAGCTGACAGGAAAGAAGGAGACCAGGGCATGTGGGTGACACCCCCCAAGGCACCACACTTTATTTAGAGATTGAGAAATGAAGGCTGAGAGAGGAAGTGACTTCCCATAACTACGCAGCTAGTGCATGGCAGAGCCAGAACTCTTCTAGGTAATGACGGTGAAGATGGTGGTGGCAGTGACAACCCAATTACTCCCTGGGGATCAACTCATTGGATACTCTTTTAGTGCCCATTTTACAGATGAGGAAACTGAGGTATAGAGAGGTAATTAGCCCAAGGTCACACAGCTAATTAGTGCCAAGGTCAGAGTTTGAACCCAGCTACAGGCCCACAAGGCTGGCCACATCACCACAAGTTCAGACCTTCTAGAGAGTAGCTACAAAACAGTCAGGGGTTGTGGCGGGCGCCTATAGTCCCAGCTACTTGGGAGGCAGAGGCAGGAGACTCGCTTGAGCCCAGGAGTTGGAGGCTTCTGTGAGCTGTGACAACTACCCAGGGTGACAACTTGAGGCTGTCTCAAAAAAAAAAAAAAAAAAAGAGAGAGTAGCTACAGAGAACAGGTGCAATCCCCTGAGAAAATTCCAGAGAAGAGTTGGCAGTCACAAAAATCCAAGGACAAATTGAGAGCAAAGACTAAACTATTCTGAATTTCCAAGTCATTGAGGGGTGGAGGTTTATCCTAAACAGGGAAGGAGAGCCGGGCCCAAAGCCAAGAAAAAAGGCTGGAAAGCTTCACCCTCAACTTCCCCTCTTTAAAAATAAGTAGATTTTGGCTCAGAGCCTGTAGCTCAGTGGCTAGGGCACTATCCACATACACTGGAGCTGGCAGGTTCAAATCCAGCCTAGGCCAGCTAAACGACAATGACAATTACAACAAAAAAATAGCTGGGCGTTGTGGCAGGCTCCTGTAGTCCCAGCTACGTGGGGGGCTGAGGCAAGAGAATCACTTCAGCCCAAGAGTTTGAGGTTGCTGTGAGCTGTGACGCCACAGCACTCTACCCAGGGCAACATAGTGAGACTCTGTCTCAAAAACGAAAATAAAAATAAGTAGATTTTTTAAATTAAAGTAAAAGGTATTTTCAAAACCTTGTTTACAGTCACAAAGGCTACCTATACTATTTCATTTGTATGAAATGTTCCAAAAGGGCAAATCCATAAAAACAGAAAGCAGATGAAGGGCTGCCAGCAACCGTGGGAAGGGGAGAATGGGGAGGGGCTGTCAGCAGGTCTTTGGGGGTGATGATGTTCTGATATCAAGCAGTGGTGGTAAGTGCATGACCATGATACACTTAACAACCACTGAACTGTCTCCCTTAAAGGAGTGAATTTTATGGTATGTGAATGGTATCTCACTAAAGCTCTTTTTTCTTTTTTTGAGACAGTCTTATTTTGTCGCCCTCTGTAGAGTGCCATAGCGCCACAGCTCACAGCAACCTCAAACTCCTGGGCTTAAGTGATTCTCTTGCCTTAGCCTCCTGAGTACATGGGACTACAGGCGCCTACCACAATGCCCAGCTTCTTTTTGTTGTTGTTATTGTTGTTATTGCAGTTGTCATTGCTGTTTTAGCTGTCCGGGGTGGGTTTGAACCTGCCGCCCTTGGTATATGGGGTCGGCACCCTACCCACTGAGCCATAGGCACCGCCCACTAAAGCTCTTTTTTAAAAAAAAAAAAAATTTGAAAAATGAAGTGTCTGGGTGGCACCTGTGGCTCAGTGGGTAGGGCGTCCGCCCCATATACCAAAGGTGGCAGGTTTGAACCCAGCCCCAGCCAAACTGCAACAAAAAATAGCCGGGCATTGTGGCAGTGCCTATAGTCCCAGCTACTTGAGGCAAGAGAATCACCTAAGCCCAGAAGTCATAGGTTGCTGTGAGCTGTGATACTACAACATTCTACCAAGGGTAACATAGTGAGACTCTATCTCTAAAAGAAAAAAAAATGAAGTGTCTGAAAGCTTAAGCCAGGGGTGGCGGACAAAGGAGGAGGTACTGCCAGGATCTTGCTTTAAGCCAGATACATGTCCCGCAGGGTGGGCCCTGGATACCCACCCCCACCACAGCACTTTAGCCACGCCCCTCCCGCTGCCACAGTCCCTTTGCACTGGCCGGTCCTCCACTCTGTACTCCTCTCTGCCCTGTGCCAGACCTCAGCTCCAGCACTGTCTCTCGGGGGAGGGGGGGTCATCTCTGACCCCCACAACAGGGTCATGAACCCTCGGACAAGTATTTGTGGCCCTGTGTGTGCCCCTCCACACAGCCCACCTTATATGCCTGGGTGGGACAAATATCTGTCTTCCCCCCCAACAGCCTCCATAGGGACGGGGCCTGCTGTCCACCTGGGTATCCCCAATGTCCAGCTCAATGCCCAGGAAGAGATGCATTCTAACACCCAAGGAAGGCAGGTGGGCACTCAGCAGGCAGGAGGACTGCAGAGCTGGCCTGGAGGAGCCCCCTGCTGGCAGGGCAGACAGGTCCAGAGACAGGTCCATGAAGGGGAAAGGGTAGATACAGAGTGCGAGGGATGCCCAAGGAAGCCCACCCAACTCAGCAAGGGGCCGGGGGCAGGACAGGTATTCTGGAGAAGAGCACACACGCGTAAGCAAGAAGAAATGCTGTACCTCAAAGTGCACACAGACAACCCGGGGCCGCTGAACTAGCCACAGGCCACAGCACCCAGTGATGTGCCATCAGGCAGGCGGTCCACATGTCTAGGTAATGTCTTTGCTGCCTCATGAGACAAAGAACGTGACTTGACCAGAAGGCAAAGCTCTCAACAGCAATTCCTGGCCCCAGAGCTCAGAGACATGACAGTCAGACCAAAGCACCAGCTTCAATATGGAGAGGATGTGGCTGACCAGGTTGGGGACCCTGGTAAGTGAGTGAAGCTCAAACACAGCCACAGACAGATGCTGAGTGGGAGAGAGCAAAGGGCCTGGGGTCCACACAAAGCTGGGCAACAGGAGGAGAGTGAAGCAGCCATGTGCACAAAAGAGGGCAGTGCCCAGCACCACAGGGCAAGCAGCTCACAGACTGAGTGTCCTTAAACGTCCTCCTGGACAGCCAACAAAGAAAATGACATTCACCGGCATGAACTCTGGCTCTCCCTGACTTCCAGAGGTTTGAGAGATCCCTTGCCCACACCCACTCAAGCCAGTCTCTGCCTTTAACAAGGAATCCAGAGAACAAGAAATGTCCTCCAGTCTCCTGTGGGGTAACTCCCCATTCAGGCTGCCCAGTCCAGGGCACCGTCAAAGATGGGGTGGACTCCGCACAGGCCTCAGGGCAGGAAGCCTCCCTGCACCTTCCTGTTCCACTCATGTCTACGTCACCCCTAGCAGGGTAGGTCCTGGCCTCAGTAATCACAAGATGAAGCCAAAGGATGACCAGGGTAGGAAGCCCAGGCCTCTGACTCTCAGCACTCCCCAAGCCAGAAGAGATCCCACCTGTCTCCTCTTACTATGCCAGTGGCCTGGAGAAGCCAGGTGCCCAGGGCGACATCCTCCGACCTGCTCTGCAGTGGGCAGTGGCCTCTGCCTATCCCAGCTTCCCCAGGTACCTGGTTCTGCAGCTGGGTGGATGTGGCTTGCTGGTCACTGTCGCGGAGGGCCAACCGCTCCTGTAGGATTGCCAGCTCCTCTTGAAGCTGGGCTTTCTCCTCCTGAAGCTGGGAGATTGCTTCGACCATCCTATGCACCATGGGGGCCGCACCTGGCGGCCCCGACAGGCTCGAGCACCTCCCGCTGCCAAAGAGCCTCCCACCTACGAGCAAAGCAGCGGCTGATGAGCAGGGCAGAGATCCCACGCTGGCTGGTGGAGGACAGGGGTCCGACATGGTGGGGCAGGCCATTGGGTAGGGGGATCGTACAAGCGAAGGGCACCAGGGCAGTGGTTGTGGGCCGGGGCGGCAGCATGAGCTAGCCAGGGCCTTTGGGGTGTATTTCAGAGGAAGCCACTTGGGCGGGCAGCTTCTAGGGAATGGAATGACCTGGATCAGAACTTGGGAAAACAATTTTCACTGACTACTCTCAAAGTGTGTGCTCTAGGTCTCATGGGCTAGCCCTTCTCCAGGGCCATCCTGCAAGGACTCACAACTGAGAAAGACAAAGGGATTTCACCCCAGAATTCACTGTGCTTGTAGGAACAAGGTTTCTTTAAACCTCAAAGCCTCTCAAGAGTGTGTAAGAAAAGAGGGGCTCTCCAGCCTGCACATGGAGAGGGGAGCCAGGGGAAGTGTGTGCGTGTGTGAGGGACAGATGGACCAGCACAGGGGCAGGAACGCAGCCAGGCCAACTCTGTGCTTACTCGCAAGGATGGTGAGGACCAGGCATAGGGACCACACAGGCACAGGACAGTGATAAATACCAAGCTGGGCAGGAACTCAGCTTGAGTCCTCCTCCTCCCATGGCCTTCCACTGTCCTGTCACCAGGAGCAAGAGAAAGACAGACAGATGGATGAAGGCAAAAAGGTCTGTGACCTGCCAGGGGGGTCTGGGCTGCTCATCACAGCCTGCTTCTCAGGCACTGAGAGTGGCCAGGTCTCTGCAGGCTGGGAGCTGGCACAGAGTTCAACAGAGAGAGCGAGTGACAGAGGAGGGGGAAGGGCAAGTGGGGCTGACTCCTCCCTCAGGCTGCTGACATGGAGGCCTGGCAAAATGTCCAGGAGCAAAGAATGAAAGGAGTGTTGTATCTGCTGGCCAGAGAGTCCCCCACCCCTTCGGAGCCCCAGGGTACTGGACTTTCTCTCACTAGGTCCCTGGCATTCCCAGCCCCGTGCATGCATCGGGGCAGACAGCTTACAAACAAAGCCACCTGCACGTGAAGTTATACACACACACCCCACCCCACACCCCCAGCAGCCTTGACTGAGAGTATGTCTACTACTCTGCAGGGATGCCAATGGCCTACGCTGGCCAGGGGTGTGGGGGACCTGCAGGCTGGGTGGGAGGAAGAGGGTTAAGTGGGCATGGCTAGGCTCCATGCTAAGAGGGCAGGAGACCTCTGGAGAGCTGCAGCAGGGCAGTCCCAAGCTAGATGGTGACCCTGGCTGTGTGGCCTGCATGTGACACAGCATGCACATCACACAGAGCTGGCCAAGCTCCTGAGTCTGTTCTAGAGAGAGCGAGGTCAGACGGATGCTTCTAGGCCTGCACACGGGGCTGCTGTGAGCGGCATGTGACCAGCGTGGCCCTCAGCCCTTTGCAGACTGCTGTGGTGTGGCAGGGAATGCACTGGCCTCTAGCCCGAGAGCTGGTCCTGCCACTTGAGATGCATGTGGGAGGGGGCTGCAGGGTCTTCCCACGAGAAATGTGGACAACAAGCCCTGCCCAAGAGGAACCCAGAACTGTGGGGATGCACAGGCGTGGGTGCCTTTTACACAACCAGCCACGGGGCTCAGCTGAGATATCCAAGAGCCTGTCTTGTCCAGGATACTGCCTGTGTCATGGGAGGCCACCCCCAGTGGAGCTCACCCTGACCCTGGCACCACCATGTGCAGGTACAGGGCAGCTGACAGGGGCTTGCAGAGTGCTCGTGGGGGGAGAAAAGATCTTCAAGAAGCCAAAGGTGGAGCAGCACCTGTGATTCAGTGAGTAGGGCACTGGCCCCATATACCAAGGATAGTGGGTTCGAACCCAGCCCCGGCCAAACTGCAACAAAAAATAGCTGGGCATTGTGGCAAGCGCCTGTAGTTCCAGCTACTCGTGAGGCTGAGGCAAGAGAATCGCCTAAGCCCAAGAGCTGAGGTTGCTGTGAACTGAGGGTGATAAAGTGAGACTGTCTCTTAAAAAAAAAAAAAAAAAAAAAAAAAGCCAAGGATGGTCAGAGTCCAGGGAAGACGGGAAGGAGAGGTGAGATCAAAGGGCACTTGGGTGCAAGGGACAGAACAGGTCCTCGTGCAAAAGAGGCTGCAGGCCCAGGCTGGCTTGCTCTTAACTGGAACTGGCTTTCTCCCCTCAGAACCTTGGAGGCCCACCTAATTGGCTGGACAACGTCCCCCTTCCCTGTCTGCCCACTCCTTAGCCAGGCCCTAACACCTGCTGTCGGACAGGAGTGTCCCAGGCCCAGATAGGCAAATATGGCTCTGGTACAACATCAAAGAAGGAAGTGGCTCTTTCTACTCAACAAGTTCAGACACATAGATTAACCTTTTGGTGACAGACATTTTTCCTCCATACTTTGTTGGCCTTCCCCTGAGGCTCCTTGAAGATGCTTATGCCCAGTTACACTGGGGACTCCAGCAGGGATCCGGGAGACCATGTACAAGGGCCTCAGGAGCCTTCTAGAAGCTGTGGCCTCTGGATGCCATGGCGGGGCTGGCAAAGGAGAGTGGAGCCACTGCCTCCTTGTTCTCATCCTCTAAGCAGGAGAATCAAAGCCCTGTGCTGGAGGCCCCCAGACCCCACCAGCCCAGGATAGGAGGGAGGACACCAGGCTTCTCTCTGCAGGCAGTGGCGTCTGTGAGGCTGCCACCCTCGGCCTGCTTTTGAGAGGCACTGGGAAAAACAAAAAGTGGGGAAATCCAACGCCAGCCAGCACTGGCCAAGGCCTCTTATCACTGGGTGGGGCCTTGGTGGCTTTGGGAGGAGGATGGCCCAGGAGAAGAAGGTTGTATACACATCACTGTCCTTGGATCCGGAAGCAGCAGGCTGGGGTCTCTGAGTGCCATCTCGGGCAGCCAGAATCTGGTTGGACTCCCTCCAGCTGGGCAGCACAGGGTTTGGGGACAGCTCAGACTCCACAAGAGCCTCCCCCCTGCACTACCTTCACCAAGGTGTTCTGGGTCAGCAGGCAGACCTCCTTTACCTGTTTTCTCTACATTCATGGTGTCACCAGCTTCCTGGGCCTCCCGGTCCCGCCTGGGGGCCGGCGTCTGCCTCTTGAGGAGCTTCTCTTCTTTCGTCCCCTGACTCTTGCTCTTGCACCCCTTGTCCTGCAGGGCCTGCTGCCAAGACACAACCAGAAGCCTCAGTGAAGGGGACTGCACTGGGGAGGGCATCCCTCAAGCTTGAGGATGGTATGCTCCTGAAGATGGGGAGGACCCCAGGCCCAGCAGGTCCAGTCCTTCACAGTTTGGGTAGGGATGATGAGGCCTGCCTGGGTCCAGAAAATAACAGGCCCAGATCCCACAACAAGACAGCAGTGGCTGCTTCTCCTTTCCCTGCTCAGCAGCCAGACCTCTGCACCAGCAAAGAAGGACTCTAAGTCCTCAGGTGAAGCCCAAGCCACCTCTGGGAGCTCCAGAGGCAGGAGTTACCAGCAGAGCACCCTGCTTGCTTTAGACCCACAAGCCCCACCACTCACAGGCAACTGTCCATCTCCTTACACACACACATCAACCTCAGGGCAATTCCATCAAATGTCAGCTGCCACTACCCCTGAGCACATAGCCCCCCACCTCCACGTGGCACCCCCAGGATTGTCATAGAAGCTACACACACGCCAACCAAGCAGAGCCCTGCCTCCTTCACTCCCCTGGCCCAGGAGGCTATACAGCGCCCAGGGGACCCCATCTCCTGGTCAGGGAGGAAACTACACAAGGGAGGCTGAGGCAGAACAGACCAGTGCAGTGCAGGAGAAGACCAAAGATGGTCACCTGCAGTTCACAATGACAGATGCCCAAGGCAAGTGGTCCAGCCACACACAAAGTACAATAATAAAAACAGGTATGGAGAAAAAGTGTGGAGATGTACAGAGACAGTGTTCTTTCTGCAAGGCTGGAGTGATGGTGGAGTAGCCAAGCAAAGAAACAAGCATCATTTTTTTGGGTTTTTTTGTTTTTTTTTAAAGAATAAAATGAAATTTCACAACAGAGAGGCCTAACATTTCATTCTGAACCATTTCAGTATTTAGTTGTTTCTTTTTTTGGAGACAGAGTCTCACTATGTCACCCTTGGTAGAGTGCTGTGGCGTCACAGCTCACATCAAAATCAAACTCTTGGGCTTAAGCGACGCTCTTGCCTCAGCCTCCCAAGTAGCAGGGACTGTAGGCACCCCCCACAACGCCTGGCTATTTGTTGCAGTTGTTATTGTTGTTTTAGCTGGCCCAGGCCGGGTTTGAACCCGCCACCCTCCGTGTATGTGGCTGGTGCCGTAACCACTGTGCTACGGGCGCTGAGCCTGGCATTTGAATTTTTAACATTACGATCGTCAACAGCGTTTTGTTTTATTAATGTCAGAGGTTATCTGGGAAGAGGTTGCAGACAATTTTTGTCTTTGTACCCTCTAAATTCAAAGCAAAAAGACAAATGTTAGCTTTTAAAAATGTTCAGTCTGGAGGCGTGAAGACCTCACATAAGCTGTGTGGCTGTGGGCAACAACTCTCCTTCCCTGAAGCTGCATTTCCCCCGTTCTTAAAATGGAAACTACAATAACAGCACCCGACCCATGGAGCTTGTGCGAAGAGTAACTGAGATAACTTCAGCCAACTACTCAGAAAGTGTCTGGCAAAGAGAAGAACTCAATAGAAGGTAGCCATTATCATTACATTGTTCTAGTCATCTTCACTTTTTTTTCACTTTGATAATCAAAAACCCAATAAAGAGAACTGAAAAGATGAGAAAGTTAACATCGGCAGGCTGGTTAGTCTGCCAGCCACACCCTCCCTTCCCAGCCCCACGTGCCACTGAAAAAGGGAGGGTGGTGTGTTCACCCCTTGGACCTGGGAAAATTCCCGCCAACTTTATTTTGTCCCCTCCCTTCAACCAACTGCCACACCATCACGAGCAGGCTTGTCAGTGGCAGTGGCAAGGGCAGCAGCTGGAAGTTTCCATTTGCCGACCAGAGCAAAGGTTATGCTATTTCTAGCCTGCTGGCCAAGCCACAGGAAGGGCAGACGGGCCCCCGGGGGGTTGGGAATTTCTGGAGCACTTCAATGGGGAGCGTCTCAGGTTTTAATCACTGGACAAGGATGGGGGCTAGAGGAGTCACCAAGCCTACTGGGTCATCTCACTGTGCCTGGGACCCACCTTGGCCCCAGAAGCACCTATAAACGTGACAGAGGTTTTGGGAGGCCCGGAAGGACGTGCCTGTGGAAGCTGATTGCTGGCCCCAGCTTCTCAGAGATCCTCGGCAGATCTGCTGACCCCAGGACTTGGCTGTAACCACAACCCTACACACCATAATCAAAACTCAAGAACAGAGCCACCGCCCAACTTGAGGGTTTCTGACTGCCGCCTCCCAATTTAACTACCAGTGGCTCAAGTCAGAGCAAACACCGGCTCCTCTGGTTTAACTGTTCTCTCACCAGATCAGCATTCTCACAGACCTTTCTGATAAAGAAGGATCATTTGGTTCAGTTTTTAGATGAGCTAATGACAGGAAAAGAGCTGAATAACACCTCGAAGCACAAGACTGTCCCCAGAGCAACATCAATCACAGGGCCCTTATTCAGACTGGGGCTAAGGGTGGGGGTTGTGTCACTCGGGTCAAGACTTAAGTCTGCACTAGAGAGGACATGCATGTTGGGAGGGCATGTGTGTTCCCTACGGCCCATCCTGCCCACCATCTGTATATGTTCCTTCAAGGCTCTGTGCAAATGGAACTTCCAGAAAGGGCAGAATTGGTGTGCGTGCACATCAGGAGAACGTGAGGGAATGATGGGCTCTCTCACGCCCAAGCTTTCTTGGGGAAGGCAAAGCATCCAGATAACTCTGGTACTCATC
Organism: Loris lydekkerianus; assembly: GCA_963574355.1. NCBI lineage: Eukaryota > Metazoa > Chordata > Mammalia > Primates > Lorisidae > Loris > Loris lydekkerianus. The sequence continues at coordinate 12,164 of CAUYPK010015658.1, read as the reverse complement.
CTCTGCCACTGGGGTTTACCAGCCCTGGCCTGGTTTGTGTTCATACATTCATGATCATTTGGTTATGCTCTGGTGCCTCTGCCACACTCTCACAGCCCTTTCTCTTCTTCACCTTTGCCTGCACCGAGCACAGCACTGGTACATAGTGGGCACTTCACAAATCCTGCTGAACCAGTGTAGCCATTAAAAATAGGCTCACGCCTATAATCCCAGTGCTCTGGGAGGCCAAGGCAGGTGGATTGCCTGAACTCAGGAGTTTAAGACCAGCCTGAGAAAGAGTGAGATCCCATCTCTACTAAAAACAGAAAAACTAGCCGGGCATTGTGGCAGGTGCCTGTAGTCCCAGCTACTTAGGAGGCTGAGGCAAGAGGATCCTTGAGCCCAAGAGTTTGAGATTGCAGTAAGCTATGGCACCAAGGCACTCTACCGAGGGCAACAGAGTAAGACTTAAAAAATAAAAATAAGCACAGCCTATGCTGCCCCGAATATACATACAACACTAACAGCTGCCAGAACACACAGGTATTTGTTGAGGAAGCTCACTGCCATCAGAAACAATACAGAGGATTAGTTAAATAGTAATTCATGGTAAACCCTACTGGAGAATATTATGAGGCCTTTTAAAAGAATGAGACAGATGAAGTAGTTATACAGGAAAAATAAATGGCTAAACACCAAACACTTCACAGTACATTTCTCAAAGACAGCGAGCTACAAGAGGCATCGAATTGTACTGTATTTCATCCCATGTGAATTCTTTATACCATGTTATAAGGCTAATCGCGTTTAATGGTTCAGATCCCAGTTCACTGTGTGACCAGAAGCAAGTGACTTAACCTCTCTGAGCTTCCATATCCACATCTACAAAGTTTTCCGGGCCCTACAGTCCTTCTTGATCCTTGGTAACCATGTCTTGAAACTGTTATGAGGATTATGAGGACTGATGAGAGAGATATGATGCCTGGCACAAAGTCACTGTTTGATAAATAGGAGCTGTGATTTCTGTTATTATATCAATAACCAAATATACATATGTATATAAGTTTGATTTTTTAAGGTCACTTGGTGATACTTGTAAGGGAAAAGAACCCAAGTTTGGTGAAGCCCTTGTCTAGCTTTGGATTCTCACTTCTAACAAGAAAAGAGAAGCATTGCCCCCAAAGACTCATATGCCTGAGGGGGAATAAACAGCTATCCCCAAACCCTGCCTGTGCTCTCAATACCTTCTCTAGGCTCAGCTTATCTCAGCCAAGGCCCCACACTTCCCACTTCAACACCTCAGCCAGGGTGTGGATGAAAAGCTTCTGTTACCTCCTCTGAGATTTTCCCCTGGAGATAAGTTAATAAAGCAAATTGCTCCAACCACACAGGCTCACAGGAGGATGGCTGCGAGGAACTTGGCAGACAGGTACAAGGTGGGTCCCCAGCTCTCCCTCGGTGTTTCCTTCCTCCAGGAGCCTGGCAGGAACCTGTGCGCTGGAGCTCAGAGAACCAAGGCCCAGTACTTACCTGCACGGTCAGGTAGAGCCCATGAGGGCTCCTGGGGCCAGTCCAGTCCACACTAAGTGCTCGGCACTGGGCTAGAGCTGGGCGAACTGTGCTCCGGGCACTGGAGTCCTCGTCACCACAGACCAGGGTGTCTTTTCCACGCCCTGCATCAGGACAGCAATAGGTGAGACATTCAGACCACTAGCCGGGGACTGCTGGCCAGGGCTGAGGCTCAGCTCAGCTCTCATACACTCCTGGCGAGGCCAGGCCCAGGCAGTCCCTGGAGGGTCTCACACGCCCTCACAGGCCTACCCTCTGCTCGGAGGGGCAGCCTGGCATCAGGCAGGGGCTACACCCCTTCCTTACCAAAGCCACTCCAAAATCCTCATCCAGAAAGGGCTCAAGACCCCACCAGGAGCTCTCCTCTCCTCACAGTGGCTTTTGGGGCTGGCACTTGCTCAACAGAGCAGCAGAAGGAAGCACATGCCAACCAGCTGGGACAAAGCTTTGAGGAGGTACACTGCGGCTGCAGCTTCCATTACTCCGGCTGCCTCTAGGTGGCAACTTCTCCCCTGCCTTCATTAAGACCAAACCTACACTGGGTGGCCCGCTCTCTGCTGTCTCCGAAGGTGTATTCCCACATGCCTCTTACACACCACCTCCCTCACCAGTGGGGAAGAGGGTAGACCCTGGCATGGATGCCCCATTCACCTGCCCCCACACCTTGCAGGGCTGGATGGGGGACAGAGGTGTGCGTGCACATCAGGAGAACGTGAGGGAATGATGGGCTCTCTCTACTGCAGAGCTACTAGCCTGAGACATAACAACATCCTGAGTGCTAGCCACTGGGCCAAGTGCTTTCCAGGCCCCACAGTCCTTGATCCTCAGTGTACTTGCCAGTAAAATGGGGATAACCAGCCAACCTTATAGCCCTGTGGTGAGGATGAAATGGCAGGACACAAAGAAAATGCCTACACAGTGCCAGGCACCCAGAATGCGGCCATAGTATGAGCCGCTAGGACCACAATTGCAATCAGTTCCTCACAACTACCCAGGGAGCAGAGGCACAAGGTAAGTCCCTAGCTCTCCTGCAGTGCTGCCCGATATAGACAAACTGAAGACCAGGAGCATTAACCATGTGCGCCGGGGTCACCCAGAGCCAGTATTCAAATCCCAAGTGCTAATGACCCTCTGCCAGCCTACCCCTCTCAGGGTGGCAATAATGAGACTGGAATGGGGTGATCAGAGGGGCCTAGTGGCAGCTGAGTTGACTGAGACCTTACTCAAGGCCAGGCACTATACTTGTGTCTCACACACAGGATTTCATGTAATTTTTGTCTTAAGTGGATAAAAGTCTGTATGTATGGTCATGAAATTTTCAAAATATTTATTAGACCCACATTTATGTAGTGGGTCATAAAATTTTCAGTAACTAGCTTAGGTGATTATTTTCTTTTTTACATTTTCCTGTGGGTTTTCATCTTGTTTTCCAAAGGAAAATAGTGTTTTACCAGGAAAGCAATAATCACATTACATTTGTAACCCTTAGGATAACCCTATAGGATACGGACCATCCTCTGCCCCTTTCAGACAACTGGGTCTACCTGACCCAAAAGCCTGAGCTTTCCCCGGAGGTCCCCAGGGTCCTCCCCAGCCTGGCTGTGCTATTCAGGGCACAACTAGCCCTAGGCAACCACAGAAAAAAGACTTTGGAAGGCATCACTCTGGCTGCCACTGACAGCACAGGTGTAGTGGGAGAGAGGAAACCACCAGGAGTTTGCCATGTACCCTCTCTGGGTCTCAGTGTCCACTTCTGTGTATCAGGGGGCTTGGACCTAATGGCCCAGAGGACTCTGCTATCTCTGACAGGCTGGTAATCTAAGCCACTGTGCTCATAAGTCAGGAGCAACAAAGCCACCTTGCGTGGAAAGCCCTGTCCCCCAACATTACCAGGACAACCTGCGCATGCCAATCCAGAGAAAGAAAGGAGCATGGCAGCTCCTTAGACCCAAGAGTCCAGCCCCACCAGGAATCAGAGCAGCGTCTCACTTCTCAAGTTCATGGCACCAGGGGACATGACCCAGAAAGGCAAGGTGGTGCTGACAGCAGTCTCAGGGACAGTGGGGGCCCAGACTCTGGGACCCTTCACAGCCCACCTTCTGTCAGGAGCTCTACAGAAGCACCTAAGACAGAGCACATGGCACCTAAGCCAGGCAGCTCTCCAAGCATTCTCCACTAGCTCCTCAGGAGTCCAGGGACCAGCCCAGGCGGGATCAAGTGTCAGTGGCGGTAGGGGCTCTTCACCTACCTTGTTTACCAGCCTCAGGCAGAGACAGGCGAGCCCACAAGCTCCCGGCAGCCCACAGGGAGCACCAAGTTGTCCCCTGCTCTCTGTCCTGTGTTAAAGTTTAACCTGCTTCCCAGATGCCTCCGACCAGACAGGGGCGCGGGGAAGGAGCACCCGGCGGGACGGACGCTCACTCCACGCCCGCCCGGGCTCTGGGCTGCCGGTTACCCTGTAATTACCTGACAGCTCTGACCGGGTTTAGGAACTGGTGAGAAACCTCAGTCTCATCTCTGGTATCTGGAGGAAGGAAGGGAAATAAAGAGGCATTTTAAAAATGCGGACTCACCAGTTCTCAACCTCCCCGAGCCGGTGTGTGGGAAAGGGCGGGCGGCCGGGCTGGCTGCGGCTGGGGCGGGGCGAGCCATCCCCGGCGCGGGCTCCCGGGCCCGGCCCACTCTCCACAGGCCCCGCAGCGAGGGCGTGGCTCCCAGGTTCCACGTCCTGCGAGAGGGGACCATGGCCCGGGGCTCAGCAGCCTCCTCTGGGCGCCGGGCAGCCTGCAGAAAGAACAAGGGAAGACCAACTTGACTGACTGGCACCTCAGGGCAGACCCGCGATCTAGAAGGTCACCCATTACCCAGGGGGGCAGCCCCAGCTGCAGTGGTCCCCAAGGAGCCTCAGGGTCACAGGATGAGACAGGGTCTGCTCCCATTTGATGGTGTTTATTACCAAACGGGGAGGCCCAGAAGTGGGCAAGGAGCTCGTCAGGTGTGTCCACAGTGCTGTGTAAAGACCCCGCACCTGAGCCCTTCCTCCCTGAGCCTGGCAGCATGAAGACATTCCAGGTCACAGTCCCACATGGAGGAAATGCCACAAGTCGGCAGCACCTTCACCTCGGTAAGTCTAATCCTTTTTCTTTGAGACATCTTATTTTTCTAATTGCACTTAACCACAGGTTTAACCCTCAGGCTTCAGGCTCCTCTACCCCAGTCCTGCCCGCCAAACAGCTAATGCTCTGAATGCGAAGGTTTCACTGAAGGAGGGACACAGCCAGTCCTCTTAAAGTCAGCTCATTCCTATGCTTGCCTGGCCCTCACTCTATGCCTAGAGAGTGGCAGGCACTCTAGGTGTTGAGATAAAAGCTGCACTAGACCTTCACTTAATAATTACACATAAATATCTACTGTCTTCCAGGCACTTGGCTAGGGGTCCTCTTTCATCAGGAAAGATGTGGTCTCAAAGCTCCCCGGCAGAAGGGAGATAAAGACTTCGGAACACGCTCACAATCTGATCAGGATTCAGGAAGGCGGGAGGTATGTGCCAGGCCACGATATAGGGGTGGGCACTCGTTGGGGATAGAAAACCCCACCGGTCCCTCATGAACTGAACAATAGAACAGAGTTTGAGCATCCACTGCCCAAGTCTTCACTGAGGACCTACCCTGTGCAAAGTTCCCTCAAGGAGCATTTAAGGTAATCAAGCTACTGTCCCATGCTCAGACAGTGCTGCCATTTATAGAAGAAGCGAAGTCAGCTTGGAGAGGTAATGTGAGGTTTGCTTCTGGGCTTGATTGAGTTGGGGGCACCCAAGGGACCCCCTAGTGGAGCTACCTGGGCTGCAAAGGACTATCCCCATCCTACACATCAGTGACCACTTCCTGCCAGGCAGTACAGATAGCTAAGTGAACGGTGTCAACTTCATGGCCCACTATGGTTCCCTGACGGCAGGGCTCAGGGCACATTTATCTGTGAGCCTTACAGCAGCCAGGCTGGAGGTGTACCGATGCCAGGTCTTCTGGGATGGCTTGCTGAGTGAACTCCTTGAAAGAAACGCACACAAAAGCTTGGAATGCAGCCCAGATCAAGGCTGGACACTGAGACTCAGAGCTAAACAGGACCACTGATGCCATGTAGGTGGGGAGGCAATCATCAAAAGCTAAGCAAGAGGAGAGACAGCCAAGTGAGGAGAGAGATCACTATGGGGGGAAGCTGGAGAAGGAAGGTCAGAGGTGGCATGGGTGCTAAGGCACATGCAGCGTCCTCGAAAGTGACCAGAGAGTGGGGTAGAAGGGAGAGCATCCTCAGCTCCCAGGGAGCCATTCCACACAGATAAGGACAACCGGAAGAGGCTGAGACAGACAGAAAGCCCAGGCGGCTCTCAGAGGGAGAAGGGCGGAAAGCCTGGGAGGCTCAAGGAGTGGAGCAGGAGCTGAAGGAAGCAGCACTTCCTTCTGTTCAGGGAAGTTTGGCCAGGATGCGACAGGGAGGAAGTGGCATTTAGAATAGGGGAGATCTGAGCATGTTGAGGAGACTGAGGGGTAGGAATAACAAAGCACTGAGAGGCAAAAAAGAATCAAGAGAAGGGGCCTGACTAGGAGATCTGGGGTCTGATGCTTGTAGAACCCAGCCCTGGCAGAACCCAGGCTCCTAGCCAGGGAGTGATGGTCTCTTCCTTCTTTGACTGAAAAAGACAACTAGGAAGATGAGGGGGCTCCTGAGTGCAGTTTTACTAGGACAGGAACAGGAAAGGACAGGGTAGAGGCTAACTCAGATATGTGGGCCAGCACTGAGGAAATTAAGATGGACCAATGTGGCAGGGAATAGACCAATCATCCCCCTCTTCAGGCTGTCTGGCACCGCACTGGTCTTCACTGAGGGCAGCGAACCAACCCTGCAGGGCAGCTGCCCATTGGGCAAAGGAGAAGAAAGGTCCATCTGCTCATTTGGCTGCTGGAAAGGTGAGATGGTGCAGGGCATTGAATGCTGACTACATGGTTGAGGGAGAAGACTTTTGGGGAGATTGGCTAAGTTTAAGGGGCAGGGACAGAAGGAGATAATATTTCTGTGACTATCACGAAAGGAAGTCTGGGAGGCAGCCAGGAAGATGTCAGGAAGAAAGAGGAAGGGTGTTTGCTAGATCCCAAAAAGGAAAAAGCAGCTGAATTTAGCAGTCAGAGGGGAGTGAGGTCAAATATATCAATGACTCTCAAATAAGTCTGGGGTTCTAGGTCAAGAAAGCAGCACTCTCTCACTCCTCATTTGCATGGGCATTTGATACCAGACCTGATGTCCTGGGACCTCTACCAACCCAGGATTTAGTGATAGAGCAGAAAACCTGGCTGTACTAGATGTGTGACCTTGGGAGAATTACTGTGCCTCTCTGTTCCTCTTCAACTCCATCTATAAAATGGGGAAACCACCACCTTATAGGATTAAGTGTAAAGATTAGATGATGCATGTTCTATAAAGTGTTCAGAACAATATTAGCATATACAAAGAGCTCGAGAATTATTTTTCAGGGACTTCATCCCAGCCGTGGATGAATGCAGAGGGGCTGGAGAAAGAAGAGGTACAGAAGAGAGAGCTGCAGCTCACTCCCCCCAAACCCTAAACCAGGGATATTGCAAAGTTCTGGGGACAGACTTGACAGCTTCCCAGAGATGGCTGCTAGAGGCGGGCCTTCATCCCTCTAGGAGAGAAGGCAGAAGGTTTGAAATGTTGGACAGGAGCCAGGACCTCCCTTGCACATTCTCACACAACCTGGGTCTTCCCGAGCAACCTGGGTTTCAAATCTTCTGTTCCCTAATGCCATATAAAACAGCAGAACTCACTGCCCTTGTCCCACTAAAGTTCAGTCACTGCAAATACAGGGCCCAATATTCTAAGACTGCATTCCTAGCAAATGACTCTCCCTGGCCAAGGAGACAGCTACTTTATCAAGGGCATGGGGAATACGTGGGTCTGGGCAAGAATAGTGCTCACCCAGACTGAGCTCCAGGCAGAGGGAACGCCAGGCAAGGTAAAAGCCCAGGAGTAACCACAGCCCCCAACCTTGAGACAAATGTGCTGGGGGGAGAAGGTGAAGAGTGGCAAATGGCACTTAAGAATTTAAATGCAGCTTCCTCTTTAAAATCTCAGGCCCAGGCCCTTCACTGCACCAGCCAGAGTTCTGCTCTAACTGGCACTGTGGGGCTGAAGGGGGTGGCTTCTGGCTTCATCCTCCCTTCTGAGACACTCCCCCACCCCCTGCTATGGCTGTCAATGGTCCAATTCCTCCCTGGCCAAGGCCCTCCCTTCCTAACCTCAGGGCTGGCACACCCCATCCCTGGCCCAGACAGGGAGAAGACGAACTGCCCAAGGGACATGGTGGAAGGAACCGAAACACAAGGCTTCAAGGGAATTCGGGGAGGGGGGTGTTAGGAAGGGGGTCAGACCCCTGCAATAGGGGGGTGGGACTGATTGACACTCCGGGGTAGGTAGGATCTGTGCTCCCTCAAAACGATCCTGGGGCTGCTGGGATCCCAGAGGGCACGCTGCTCATGCCTTGCTCGCTGCAAGATCCTCGGCTCCGATGGAACGGCGCCAGGGGGACCTCGCGGGGCTGGGTCTTAGGGTCCGGCCCTCCCTGCGCCCCAGCAGGTCCAAGCAGAGGGGTCCCACTGCCAGGGTAGGTCGGGTGCAACGCCCATGACCGGCAGGGCCCGAACACCCAGTCCACCTCCGAGCCCGCTCGAGCCCCGACTCACCCGCCTAGCCGAGGCAGGATCCCAGCGTCGCCGCAGCGCCCGGCAGCACCCGGCCCGGCCCGCCGGCGGGAGGCAGCTCCACGCTGCCGCCGCCTCCTCGGCCCGCCCGCTCCCCCCCCTCCCTCACACTTTCCACAGGAAATGATTAACTCGGGCCGCGGCGCGTTCCCATGGCAACCGGCTACGACCCAACGGGGGGCGGCGTGCACGCAGCTTCCACGCGCACGCGCCAGCCCTTCCCGCACACCCTCACTCTAGCGCTCACACTCACACACGGGGCCTCCCCACACAGCAACACGCGGACACACGTGTTTGTGCGTTCCCGATCAGGCTCTCACACTACTCCACACCAGCACACAGGCTTGCACACACGGCGCCACACCAGGTAAGCCACGCGTACTTCTGCACAGCCTCAGACCCGAGTGCAAAACTTGCACACGCTGCAGCGGCCCCCATACACTTCTCACACGGGTGCTCATACACTCTGCGAATTTTCTTCCCATTCCAGCACATTCACACCCATGCTCTTACATACCAGACAGGTATCCACACACCTTCCCGTGTTCCCACACGCGCTGGTGCACACACACTCACACTGCTACGTGGGAGGCGGGGGGCGCACTCTCTCCTGTTCTGGCACCAACCTAGGCCAGGCTGCTTCCCCAGCCGCAGCCCTTCTGCCCCCACCGCCCAGCCCACCCCAGCCAAAGAACATCTCCAGAGCCAAAAAGCTGCTTGGGGTCTTTTAAGGTAAAATATTCCTTGAAGCTCCAGTGAAGACGCAGATGGCACAGGAGCTCCCAGCCTGGCCCAAAGGCCCTTCTCACAAGGCGCCCAGAGCCTCAGAAGCCACTGGGGGAGGCCAGGGGCGGGCCAGAAGAGACAGCTGACCGGAGGAGCCAGTGTGTTCTTTGTCTCCCAAACAGAGGCAGCATTTTATTCCACAGCCAGCAGCAATATCCAACACCCTACCCCCCCCACCCCACCCCCAGAAGAGGAGAAAGCAAGCACTCGGAAGCCAGCTGAGGGTTCCAAAGATGACCTGAGATGGGCGGAGCACTCTGCCCCTTCCTGCTTGGCAGGGAATGGCCCAGGAGGAGCCGCAGCACAGGGAGGTCTGGAGGGGGGTGCAGTCCATGTGGGTCCTATCTCTGCTGCTGCCTGCATGCTGGGCTGGCAGTCAAAAATCTTGACCAGAGACAGAGCCAAGGGCCTGGGCTTCAGATTGTTCTAGACGCCAGACCAGGCCAGTCACAGTCCCCCAGCTAGAAGTAGACTCATTCGTGCATGCTTTATTTTCTAACTGAGATTCCTGAGTGAAGGCCCAATAGAGGGTAAATGTCACTCTCGTTGAAACAGTCCCTGGAATTAAATTTCCAGCCAAGATCCCAGAGAACCCTCCCAGTGAGAGAGAGAAAACTTTATTTTAAGAGATACCTTCTCTGAATCCCCCTGCCCTCCAAACAGCAGTGGTAGGGGGCTGCAAGTTTGAATGAAGGTGCAATTTCTCTAGATTTCTGACTATATTATCTCCTCCCTTTGTTATGTCTCTATTAGTTGATGGGAGGGGGTTGGGGAGGTGGACAGGGTACCTATTTAAAGTCCTGATATAAAACCAGAGGACTTGTCTTACTTGGGAGTTGGTACATTGACATTAACTGCAAGTTCCTTCTGACAAAGCCAAAGCTAGATTTAAAAATTAATAACATTTATTGTTCTTTTCTCTAATTACAAAAGTAATAGATGTTCATTGTAACTGTAATCCCACCCATTGGAGATAAATGCTGCCAACACTTTTACAGTCTTTTTTTTGTCTATGCCCATAATAGATACCATTTATTCGAAGCTAATACTGTGCCAAGGACTGCACTAAGCTCTTTATAAACATAATCTCAACCCTGAATGCCCTCTGAGTTGGGAACCATCATATCAGGAAAGGAAACTGAGCCTCAGAAAGTTCATTCACAAACCTAGTATGTGATGGAGCTGAGCTGTGAGCCTAACAGTTGTGTGTGTGTACATACATACACACAAACACACAGTACTTAAATAAATCTACATAGTTTATTAAGATCAAAGATCTACATAGAGTTTACAAAGATCTACATAGATTTATTAAGATCAAAGCACCAGACCCAGCACAGTGCTCAAACCTGTAATCCTAGCTCTCTGGGAGGCCGAGGCAGGTGGATTGCTTGAGCATGGAAGTTAGAGACCAGTCTGAGCAAAGTGAGACTCCATCTCTACTAAAAAAATAGAAAAACTAGCAGGGCATGGTGGTTCATGCCTATAGTCAAAGCTACTCAAGAGGCTGAGGCAAGAGGATCTCTTGAACCCCAGAGTTTGAGGTTGCTGTGAACTTTGATGCCAAGGTAACAGAGTGGTACTCTGTCTCCAAAAAAAAAAAAAAAAAAAATTAAAGCACCAGTGAAGAAGAAAAAAATTGAGGCTTTAAGAAGGAGACATTTTTGGATTTCTAGCAAAACTGACATGAAATGTAAAAACTAATTGTTTCATGATTGTCAGAATTTAAGAATGCACAATCTAATCAGGAACTACATACTGACTCCAAGGTCATTTTTAGGCCAGAAACTTCACTGATGGTTTTATGTGAAGGCTGCCACCTCTCCCTGGCCACCCCAACACTGAGGTCCTGAGCCCATGAGCGAGGACACTTGAGTTCAGCCTTGAGCCTTCCTGCCCATTTGTGTGCAAAGGCATAGCTATCTCAGAGAGAGCCAACAAAAGGCAGTGGCCAGCATACTGCAAATCCTTACCCACATCCACCCCATCCCCAGGTAGGGATCAGCAGTGGGGTCTTCTTCATGCTCAAAGGGCCTGAAATCCCTTACCTCTCAGGCATCTATCAGACAAATACCCAAGGGTTCAGCCCAAGAGTTCTCCCCAAAGGGAGGAAAGAGGGGGGGGGAAAGCCAGATTGTGTTTGATCTGATTCTCACAGCAACCCAACATAAAGCACAGATAAGATTTAATGATTTTCCAGTTTTAACAATTTAACTTGAGATCTAATCTCCTCTGAGCTTTTGCAAATATCCACACTATAGCTGAAAACCTTTCTCCTCCACCCCACTGCACCGGCCTCCACTAACTTTTACCTGGTCAATTCCTGCTTGTCACTCCTTCCTTCCCAGACCTTCCCCAGGTACCACAGGTGGGCTCGCCTCAAACCTCCCCCCCAGACGGGATTATAGTGGCTTTCCTGTCTACACTATCCATTCCTTGATGGCAACACCCTTTCCTGACTTGATCTCAGGGTAAGCCTCAGCAGATGCTAACTCAGGACCTGGAATCACAGACGTGTTCACCAAATAAACCCATAAATCATGTAGCATTCAGAGGGGAAGAACAGGAAATGTGAAACAGACCTTCTCATGTCAAGTAATGATAATTCCTACCAAAAGAAAGAGCGGGATCCTTGGCAATTACCGTATATACTCGAGTATAAGCCAACCCGAGTATAAGCCGACCCCCTGAATTTTACCCTAAAAACTGGGAAAACTTAGTGACTCGAGTATAAACTGAGGTGGAAAATGCAGCAGCCGCTGGTAAATTTCAAAAATAAAAATATATACCCAAAACAATTACAATAATTGAGGAATCAGTAGGCTAAATGAAACATACCACATTAACCCATAGTATTCAATGGCAACTTTAATAAAGTGAATAAACCATTTAAGACAGTAAAGCATTGTAAATAAATGGTTAAAAATCCTGAATCCTTATACTCCAAAACCCCTGATTATAAGGATTCATGATTTATAAACATTTATTTACAAGACTTTACTGCCTTAAATGGGGTTTTCACTTAATTAAATGTGCCATTAAATATTGTGGGTTAAATAG
>CAUYPK010015656.1:0-17623 GCA_963574355.1 Loris lydekkerianus | reverse complement strand
TTACTGCCTTAAATGGGGTTTTCACTTAATTAAATGTGCCATTAAATACTGTGGGTTAAATAGTTCAGTGGAATACAGTTCAGTTCAGCCGCCTACCTCTTCAGCTCAGCCGTGACTTGTGGACTGAGCTGAAGCACCGCCTCCTCAAGCAGACGGCAGAAGACGACCGGAGACTACGTGCATTTGATTAGGTGCACGTGCACCGAATCAAATAACCCGTATGACCCGAGTATAAGCCAAGCTTATACTCAAGTATATACAGTATATGTCTATGCCCTCTTGTCACCCTTGAGGCACATCACCAATATACATTCCAAGGTTTTTATTAATATATGTGTCGTATGTATATCAGTGTGGTAGGATCTTCACAGTTGTCTCTAGGTATGTCAAGAAATTAAAAAACAATTTTCAAAACCATAGGTAAGGAACTGCAGGGAAGGCTAGGATAGCTGATCCACTGCAGTGTTATTCAAAGTGCTGGTCCATGAGCTCTTTGTAACTGTAACAGGAGAAGGAGTTTGCACCAGAATGGAAAGCACTAAGCACAGCGCTGAGTTCAGGTCGTGTCTTTTTCTGGTAATACTTTGTCAGTGAAGGAAGCAGTGACTTGCATTCTCACGTGAGCTCTTTTTCTCGTTGTGACCTGCTCTCAACTAGTTCATGGACTAGCACTAATCTGTAACCACCTGTTGAGTAGCGCTGATCTTTCTCAAAGTTTTATCTGGCTCAAGAAATCTACAAACTGCCTTTTGACGGTAAAATGTTTCAGTTCGTTGCCTGGTTGTTTTGTAAATTTAAGATGTAATTCTTTCTATAGATAGATGGACAGGAAGTATGATGTCAGGTCATGACAGTGTCGTGGAAACAATGTTTAAACTTAAAACAGGATACAGGCTGCTTTTGTGACTTCTTGCTGGAGCTGTGAAGGGAGAGCTACTCAGCTGTAGCTGGGGAAGAGCATTCCAGAAAGAGAATGGGCTTTAAAGGGCTTGAGATGGGAGCAAGTTTGATATATATTTTAAAATAAGCAAAGCGAAAAATAAAACACAATGAGTAAAAATTTAAAAAGTAAGGCAGTCATTGTGCCTCGGAGGACAGTGACCCAGGAGGGACCTGTTAGAGGTCAGGAAGCTAGTGTTGTAGCAAAGTGAATTTTCCCTATGCCTCTGAAGGTTTGATAATTGAATCTACTGAAATAAACTGACAATAGACAATTAACAGGAGAAGAGAGAAATAAATTTATTATGTGCATAGGACCGTAAGTCTCTGGTAACTCAGTGAGATGTAGAAGCTTAAAAACCCTTCTGCATAGGGGAGGGCGGATGGGGCTACACATGCATGTTAGAGAAAGAGTGGATGGTTTTTAGGGGCGGTAAATGGACAGGAGGAACGGACAATAGCCCGGGACAAAGTCCCTCTGGGCTCCAAAGTCCCTCTGGGTATGGAGTGAACTTGGGTCTTCTTTCCTGGGAGTAAATCTTCCCCGCTTGATGAGATTATAGGGAGGGGGTGCCCATGTTTCCTTTAGTCAGATAAGGGCACTTAAGAGGAAGCTGCTCCTTATGCTTGGGAAGAGGTAAAGGGGGAGTCACGGGGGATGGGAGAAGGTCAGAGAAAGCCTAGTTCTGAAGCTGCTGCTTTAGTTTGGAGCACTCAGCATGTCAAACCATGCTTTGGGGTATTTGGGGTGCTCCAGTGCTAGCCAGGGGCCAGATCTTGCAGTCCTTCTAGGCCATAATGAAGACTACAGCTTTGGTTTTGAGTGAGGCAGGGGATAATTAGAGGGCTTTGAGCACAGGAGCAACATGAGCTGCCCAGTTTTAAAGGTCCACTTCAACTGTGGGGGAATAAGGGTGAAATGAGGCAGGTGAGGGGGCCACTGTGCAGATCAGGCAAGGGGCGAGTGCAGGCTACACTGATATGGAGGGGGTGGAGACAGCAGGAGTGAACGCATTCTGAGTTCTTTGAAAGGTAAGCTGACAGGATATGCTGCCTGGATCTGACAGATGGGAGTAGGGTGGCAGAGAAGGGATGAAGTTGAGCATGACTCTAGGTTTTGATGGCACCATTAGTGGAGGTGAACACTGGATAAGGAATAGATTTGGGTGAGGGAAGGGGAACCAAGTGTTGAGTATGAACTTGTCAGTGGTGAGATGCAGACGTGGAGAAAGCAGTGTAGACACATTATCTGAGTCTCAGGAAGTGGCCGGGACTGAAGACAGCGTGTGTGAGGACAGAGAAGAGCGGCAAGGACAAAACCCAGGGCCTGTCTCTGAGTTAAGGCCAGGAGGAAGAGAAAATCCCAGCCAAGGAGACTGAGAAGGAGATGCCCAGGAGACATATGCAAACAGCCACAGTAGACGTGATAGTGTAAATGCAAAGTCAGGGGAGGCTGTTTAAAAAGGCCGTCATCAAATGCTATTGTAAAATGAAGATGGTAAATTACCAGATTTGCCCTATGAACGGTCATACGCATTTGAGGAAAAACTTGAAGAGCTATAAAAGAATAGCAATTGCTTTAGATAGTCAGTGAGATTTCTGTCTGGGCAAAGCAGAGAAACAAATCCATGTGCCTGTGATTAGTGCCGTTTCCACTGCAATTCATTACCTGACTCTGGAAGTTCTCTTCTGATTGACTCTAGCTTCTTAGTGATAAGAGAATCAAAGTCATCTGATGAAAAAATAAGGCAAGAAGAAGGGACGCTACAGGTTTGTGAATATAGAAGGTGTGACATAGTCATCTGAAGAGTGATTCAACTAGGAAAAGACAGATTTCCAAACAGAACTAAAAACTCAGTTGTTAGTGAAGGTCGTAAATTTTAAATGAGACCAGACAGCCCTGTGATTGCTTTTGTCTCTTCCATCCCTTCTGCTGGTCAGATGGGTAGAGGCAGAGAACAGGACTTAGGCAACATCAGTTTTGCTGGGCAAATGTGATGGAGGGAAGAAGGTCCTGGGGATTTGGGAGTGTGTGTAAAAGGAGTGATTGTAGTTATATAGGGTAGAAGTCAGGTAAAAGGGAGTGTGAAGACATGAATGGGGTGACATGAACGGACAAGGAAAATGGTAGCCATGTTGAAAGTCACAGGAGGATCAAAGGATTTTGGAGTGGAGATAGTAGAAAGAGCAAACTGGAAAGACAAGATGGTGGTTGTAAACTGGAGACTTCAGCAGTGGTTCTGTATGAGAGAGGACCAGGCTGAGGATACAGTCCCAGCAAAGGATGGTTTAGGAGACTGAAGGATGAAGACCATTAGCTTGAGGAGGTCGTGGAACTGAGAAGCTAGACACTGAATGGATCGTCTGTGAAGGTACCAAAGTTACTAAGAGTGATGACAAAGAGAAGGAAGGATGATACAATAGGCAAGAATTGTGGCATCACCAGGAGGAGATGCCTGAAGTAACCTAAAGAGGGCTGGATAGTGAGTAGCACAATCTGGCTGGCACCGCAAAGGGGCTGGGCAGGAGGCTGTGGAGTGGAAGGGGCCTGGTCTTGATGCAGAAAGGAGGATCAGGAAATTCACCTATCCAGTCTCCAAGGCCAGTAGTACCAAGGGTGTGGAAAGGAAAAACTTGATTGAGAAGGCTATAGGAGAATATTAATTGCCAGAGTCAGTGAGGTTTGTGGCAGGGCAAAGCAGATAAAGCAACAGCTTGGAGAAGTTATAGGAGAATTTACTGATGACAGACCCTGGTAAGATTTGGGGATGAGAGCTAAGAAGGAAATAAGAGCTGAGATCAGGAAGTAAGCAGAGCCTTTAAGAATGGCAATCTGTGAGAGCTGGGTGTTGCAGGGTAAGCTGGATGGAGTCCTGACTGAGGGACACGGACTGAGAGGCATGACGGGGCCACCTGTGGTGGTCTCTCAGCACTAAATGGGTCTCTTTGCTGGATCTTGTGATGAGGTAGGAAGCACTGGAGGAGGGAGAGTAGGAATGGTACATTTCAAAACTATTAAGAAAAGAGTATGTTTGTGATAGATGTGTTAATGAGTTCAATGTAAGTGTGTCATATTGTATATCAAATCAGTATACCAGATCCCACAGATGCATCAGTGTACATAGTTATGATTTAATACAAGAAAAAATATATAAATTAAAAAAAAAAAAGAAAGAAAAAGAAATTGTACCAGAAGTCCAGAGCCCCATGAGGCCTCTGTGAAGGCCAGGGAGAGGTGGCCTTGCAGGGACTGCAGAGCAATTCAAATTTTGCCTCATCCTGTGCAGGGCAACCTCAGCGACTCCAGAAACTATATTCCTGCGATTGTCCATTACCTTGTCTGGATTGGAAAATCACCATGCGGTGATTGGGGTCTTTGCCTGAATGTGTTTCAGAATTGCAAAGTTGGTTGAATGCTTCAACAAATACTGTGTTCATGGAGAGCACTTTATGTTTACATTGGAAAAGAGCTGGTGCCATCCTCTCCACAGAAACAAGGCTGACAGCCCTTAAATAGCTTTGGCTATCTCTTGGGGAGATCACAGTTTGTGGGAAATCGACAACATTACCAAGGAACATAACTTGGAAATGATGTTTTTCTCTGCTCGCCACTGAACATTTTGGACTTGGGAAACTCAGATTACCAGAGGAGTAGTTACCGAGAAAAGGCAATCAATCATTGCTTCAGCTAATGATCTCTTGCCACTTTTTTTTTCCCCCCCCGGATTGTAATCAAACCTGTAGACCCCACATCATTTACCTCTTGTAAGTTTGTAAGTTAAGCTTTCTTAGTTTTCCCATTTCAAAGTAGTCATTGAAAAATTGCCCAACTGATGATTTTTATCTAGGAAACACATGTTTTTGATGATAGTCTTTGCAATAACTGCTAAGAAGCTTTTTCACTGCAAGCTGTCACAAGATGGCATCACTTGGTAGTCTTAAAGTCTAATTAGTTTTCTTATATGCCTAGGTGCACTTTTGAGCTATAAAATAAAATTTGTTAAGTAAAGTGACCTTTTTTCATATATGCAATCTACCCTATTTCTGAATTGTCCTTTCCAAACCCATAACACATTGATTGATCTGGTGGCATTTAGGTCTAAAATTACTTCTTGGATATAGAATAGAGTGATGCCTTACTTTGAAGGTTTCTGACTTAATTATTTTCCTTCAAAAGGAGAAGAAAGAACATTTAGAATTTGAAGAGAATTATAGATTTTCTCCTGGCCTGTTCCTGCATAGAAATATTTATAGCCTTAAAGATACCCAAGAGAAGAGAAGGTTTTTAGAAAAGGAACAGATATTGAGATACATAAATTTAAAGTGAGTACTCATTTTGCATCAGGAACTGTGCTAAGAGATAGAGGTATAAAAATGAAAAAGTGGTCCTCTAAGCATCGAATGTTCTAGCAGAGGAGACACATCATCCAATAACCCTGTTGAGTTAGCAGTAGACTTAAATAGAGGAGTGAAAACAGTTTGTCCTCTTGGGAGAGGTATTACAACAGGATGGGGGTGTGGAGCTGGAAACCTCTGCAGAACAACATGGAGATATTTGAACTGGACTTTGAATGATAATTAAGAATTCACCACTCATGTTGGCTAAGAATGGGGTGGGGGCGTCAGAGAGGGAATTCAAAGAGGAGGCAACAGCCTGAGCAAAGGATTGGAGACATAGTCCAGGTTGGGGTTGTCTTTGGAACCCTAAGGAGAAAGAAGACCACGGATGAATTGGAGCTTTACATACAGGGAAGAATAAGTTTCCTGGTAACTTACCTTTGCCAGATTTAGGGTGATGAAAAGATGTGTATCTATTTCCAAGATGTTATGGAGAATACTCAGTTTTAATTTGCTATTTATATACTCAGACATTCAGAAGTCAGATTATTATACCGAAATAATGCACAATTGGATGGTTTTGTCTATGATGCGTCTAAATAATCCACCTCATGGCTGTTTTCAGAGAGGAAAGTTCTACACCTCCTCAGTGTGTTGTTTCTTCAAGTGCGTTTACTTGGGGATTTGTTCTTGAAAATGTATTCTTCATCTTTTGGTGAATGGGGGCCGCATGGTATAGAGATGAGGATGATAAGACTGTAGAAAAGGAAGAAGAGGCTTTGAGCAGAGAGAGGAGGGTCTGTTTCCTGGTGTGAACAGTTAGGAGCTTTTTGATCTTATACTAAAGTCCCTTGACCTCCTGGAATCACATAAGCTGTTCTGAGGCTCATGAGATACCATGTGTGAAGTACAAGAAAGCTGCTCTGTGTGCCACAAGGCACTCTAGAAATGGGAGCTGTTAGTCATCCGAATCCCTGAGTGTGCTTCATGAATTTAGCTTTGTTATAGCCTCATTTAACATTTTTCATTATGTTGCGGGATGAACTTATGAATGGTTCTTCAACTTTGGGATCCAGAAACATCTCTCAACTGTATGCTTGTAAAAAATCTTGGAAACCCCTTCAGAAATTCTGATCCAACAGGACTGGGATATGGTTTAAGAATCTGCGCTTTGACCAAACATCTCATGAGATTCCAAAGAAGGTGGTCCAAGGAGACCATTTTAGAGAAACTAACCTAAAAGATCTTAAAAGATATGTGCCTGATATCCGGAAAAATCAGGCTGGAAATTGCCTGGCCTATGAATCAAACCTTGGATTCTCACCCTCTGATAGTGCGGACACCCCCTGTTCACTTATGAGGGTCTTCTCCCAACAGGCACCAGAGCTGACATTGGCCTTGCTCTGTTGCACCAAATCAAGAGGGCAAGCATGTTTGAGCTCCTGTGGTTGTGTCTGTGGTGAAGGATGGAGAACCTGGTTACCCCACCTGCTGCTGAGCCTCTTGCAAGAGCAGCACAGGCTCAGACCCCCCTCCCCCCAGTCCCTGCTGCTTCCTTCCATCACATGGACCCTCCATTTGGAAACCTCCCTCCCCCAGGTGGGGATCAGTCTGCCTTTTAAAAGCTTACCCCCAGGCTTCCCCTATGCCCCTGCTTCAAAGAACATCTGTGATGCAGTTGTGGATACCAAAAATGTTTGACCAAATTCTCATTCTGATGCTTAATAGTTATGAGCCCTCCAATAATTCTCTTATTTTCCAAGTCACTGGCTCCTCAACATTAAATGAAGATGACACACAGAGGTCACAGCATGTCTATGAAGGTGAAGTGAGGCAGCCCGGCGCTTAATGCATGTGGGTGCACCAGGGTTGGAGCAGGGAAGAGTGAAATCTAGTCAAATTCTGCAACATGCAAAACACACATGTCTATGGGACGCTAGATTCTCAGGGGGTTCATTTCATGAAGGCTTAAATTGTTACATGTCCAACAATAAGAGAGCAGTAAAACCAGAGAGTGAAATTTCAACCTTTTTAAATTTCACAGCACACTTGAACCTATAGTTCAACATCTGCGGCACATTTAAATTATGTTGATCAAAAAAAAAAAGAGTAAAAAAAAAAAAGAATGTGCTTTCTGTGCTTCCCATGTCTTTCAATAATAATTTAATTAATGATATTTTAAAAATTTTCACAGCACACCTAAGATCCTCTGGTGACACACTGGTTAAAAATCACTGAGTTATTGATTCTGCAATCCCATTACTGGGCATCTACCCAGAAGGAAAAAAATCCTTTTATCATAAGGACACTTGCATTAGACTGTTTATTGCAGTTCAATTTACAATCGCCAAAATGTGGAAACAGCCTAAATGCCCACCAATCCAGGAATGGATTAACAAGCTGTAGTATATATACACCATGGAATACTATTCAGCTATTTAAAAAATGGAGACTTTACATCCTTTGTATTAACCTGGATGAAAGTGGAAGACATTATTCTTAGTAAAGCATCACAAGAATAGAGAGTCATGAATCCTATGTACTCTAATTTTGATATGAGGACAACTAATGACAATTAATGACACAGTGGGGGTGGGGGAAGGGAAGAGCAGAGAGAGAAAGAAGGAGGGAGGGGTGGAGAAAGGAAGAGCAGAGAGGGGGAAGGAGGGAGGTGGGTGGGGCCTTGGGGTGTGCCACAGCTTTTGGGGGCAAGACACGATTGTAAGAGGGACTCTACCTAACAAATGCAATCAGTGTAACCTTGTTTCTTGCACCCTCAATGAATCCCCAACAATTTAAAAAAAAAAATCACTGAGTTAAATAAATAAAAACTGTGTTGTCCTTAAAGGTGATGATGCATGATCATTGATATTTATATACAAAAAAGTTTATGTTGTTGCATAAAGAGATATAAAAACAATATATACAGTATTATACAAAACTATGCTTAGAACAACTTTTAGAGAGATAAGCACTACATTTTTAACATTGGTTTTCTGCAGATGCTAGGACTAGAGATCATTTTTCAAAATATTGTTTATTCTTTCTAACCTAATTATTTTGAATTTAACATAATAGTGCAATGAACAAGTATGTCTGACAGATTGTAATAATTGGGACTTTTAAACTTCAGCTTCAGGCCTAAAAATACTTGCACAGCTAATTACTTCGTGTAATGTGCATCTTTGTGTCAAGAGAGCAGTGTCTTCCGTTGTTTGCCCTAACCTCACTGTATTAGGGCCTTTCGCTTTTCTGTGGGCTCCCTAAGAAATGCGTTGGGGATAACAAAGAGATCTATATCCTCTAAGAACAGAAACCTCCCCCGTTCTTCTGTGCTGTGTGTTTTTTTCCTCCCCACTTATTCATATACCAGTAAAATTTCCCTTAGGTAAATAGACCTCTCCTGAGACCCTCTGTGATGGAAAAGAGTGTGTTGAGCTTTTTTTTTTTTTTTCTTATAAAAGCATCATGACTAGTCCCACTTTCCCTCCATTCATTTTCATAGCTGAATCTGAAGTGATTTCTTCTTCTTTGAACCTGGCTTGAAAATGCCCTGGTTCCTTTTACAAGAGCCCCTTTTCCTGGGAGCCTCAGAAGGTTAGAGTGATGAGATGGAAGTGCTGCCTTATTAATCAAACGTTTGCTTTGCACTGGGCATTAATCATTTAACCTTTGCAGCTGGATCAGATTCATTAGTGTCATCTTTCACTGTTCCCATCTCCCCACCCTGCTTGCTGTCTGGGGTGTTCATTAAAATGCCCCCACCTCTTCCATCACCAGCTCTGTCTCTCTCTCTCTCTGACCTGTTGTGGCCAGGTGCTGTGTTTGGCCTCTGGGTATAGGGAAAGATCACTAAGAGGTTACCAAACAGAGCATTCAGTGAAAAGGCCTCTGATGGCTTGTTTGACTAATTCTCTTTCAAGTCTGCTTGGATCTGATGGGAACTTTTTGAGATTTGTATTATCCACTGAGCCCAGTGGCAGCCCCCAGGAGCAGAGATGGGTCTCAATGTGACATTGAGCATTTGCCTGGTGTGGCTTTGCCAGTATGACACATCTGTCCACCAGTCACTACCCTGCACCTAGCTGGAGGCATCCCACTGGTGCCAGGACTTCCTCCCTGACTGCCGGCCACCTCCTTGTCTCATTCACTTCCTGATTCCCACGTAGAAGTCCTGGAGTTCGAGTCCCTTGCTCTGACCATTATAGCCCCCACATATAGTCACTCTTCACTGAGTATTTATAGAGCACCTACTGTGTGCTGGGCTCTGTACCAGTAACTGGGGACATTGCACTGAGCCAAAGAAGCTTGGTTGTGACCTCATGGGAATTTCCAGCAGGGAAGACATACAAAAGCAAAAGCAAAACAAAAGAATAATCAAGGCAGAATGGGCTTGGGTGTAAGACATGCTAAATTGGGGGAGAGACATAATGTGTTAGGAGTGGGAAAATCTTCTTTAGAATAACGTGGCCATAAAAGGCTGTGGATCCCAGACCAGAACCATGAGTATCTGGGACCATTTTAAAAATGCAGATTCTTAAATCTACTTCAGTGTGAGACTTGTCAGAAACTCCAGGTGGGGCCCAGCAGCCTATTTTACGAGCTCAGTAGGTGATTCTGATACCTCCCCAGCTTGAGAACCACTGATCCAGGCTGTGACTGCAGGACGGGAAGGAAGCAGACATGTGAAGTGTGGAGGAAGGTCACTCCAGGCAGAGGGCCCCGGCGAGCCAAGCCAGGGAAGAGCTTGACCTGTTCAAGCAACTGGAACTAAGATGACTTTGGCCAGAGCCACATGAGGGGGAGAGTGACCAAAGATGCTGTTGGCGGTGTGGGCAGGGATCAAATCATGCAGGCTCTTGTAGACACAGGTGAAAGGTTTGGATTTGAGTCTAGTTACTGTGAGAAGCCCTTGAAGCCCGTTAAGCAATGCTGTGTACTGATCTGGGTTCCTTTTTAAGATGATCCGTATTGCTAAGTCCAGATAAATTAGATTATGTAAAGAGAAAGAGAGAGACCAGGCAGGGGGCTCATGGACTAGTCCAAGGAGTAAATGATGGTGGCCTGGCCCAGGTGGTGGCAGGGAAGATAGAGGTAGAAAAGGGATTCTGAGATTTGTTTTAGAAAGAAGTTCAAAAGACTGGCTGATGGATGCAGAGGTGATGAAGAGAGGGGGTCACGATTACTCCCCCGAGATGGCTTGGTGGATTTTACTGCAAATCAAAGGTGGTCATTTACTGCCCCAGGAGGCAGTATGGTAGATATATCTACTTGTCCTTTCTCTCAGACACTGCCTGCTGTGTTTGGTCCAGAATCCCCCCATAAACAGCTTCTGGGAGCCCATCCTCAGCCTTGATTCATGACCTGCTTCCTCAGTCCAGCTCAGACCCCCAAGTGAGGACCCACCGCCCTCCTCAGGGCTCCATCCCGATAGCACATCTTGTATGCAGTGACCATTTGAAAAATATCTAAATGACTATGTCTGCGTGGAGAGCAGTCTTCCTGTTAGGAAATGATCTGTCAGGCCCCAGCCTGGCTAGAGGTGTGTGCTTGTTAGCTCACCTTACAAAGAAGAAAAGAAGACAGAAGAGAAAGAGATTGCCTTGAGCCGTGAAGCACAAACAGCCCTAGAATCCAGAGGGTGCTGAACCAAACAAGAGGAGCAGAAGACAGGCGTGGCCAGGGGTGAAGGAGGAAATTGGAGAATGCTGCGGCTCAGTGGTGAGTGACCCTTTGCCCGTCACCCACTGTGAAGAAGGAACTACAGGAGGGAAGAGGAAGGAAAACAGATTTTTAAACTCTAATCATCTCCTGCAGAGAAGGTGGGCTGGTTACATAAAAAGCTACTGTGGGCTGCTCAGTGCCTAACTCTTATTCATGAGGCTGAAAAAAACCTCACCTCTGGCTCTCACACCTGTCAGTAATGAACATACAGTCCTGTGGCCAGGCAGGAGCCCGTCACTTTCAACTGTCACCTTGCTGATGGTGCCTCTTGCTGGTACTTTGTCCCTCTTTGCTGTGTCTGTTCGGGATATGTGGGTGGCTACGTTTTCTCGATTTAAATGCTGACAAAAGTGGTAAGACACACAGGGAGGATGGAAAGGATACATGCAGGAGCAGGGAGAGAACATAGAACGTGGGAACTCTGGTCAAAGCAGCCATGACCAAAATCTGAAAAATGGATCCATTTCTTTGCCAAGAAATGGCAAGCTTTGCCAAGGAACTTCAGGGATTGGCTTTGGAAGGGTATTTACATTGTGTCATTGGCATGAGGCTGGACAAGTTCTCAAGTGGGGGGAGAGATTTGCCACAGGTAGCGTATTTGGCAATGTTTGGAGATAGTTTTGTTAGTTGCAACTGGGTGTTGGGGGTGGGGACATGGACTTCTAGTGAGTAGAGGGTGGGGATGCTGCTAACCATCTTCAATGCAGAGGAAAGCACCCACCCCCAGCCGTGGCAGAATTATCTGACCCCTGTCAGTAATTCCCAGGCTGAGGAACCCTGGACTGGACCATGTGAGAACAGGGCAGGAAAGCATAGTGTGGTGCCTGCCACCTGGAGAAGGTGTGACCACGTGTGTTGGGAAAGGGCGCTCTTCAGCTGCTCTGTCATCAGTGGAAACAAACTAGAAAATTCATGGAAATCCCCCCTCCAAATCCAGCTCTTGTCCACGTCTGCCTGAAAATCAAAAAATGTCTGCTTTCCTCCATCTGTGGACAAGGAGCCCAGCAACGTGATGCAGGGAGACTCTGGGGAACAAGAGGTGGCCTCTACCCCATGCAGCTTGCAGTTCGGCCGTGGAGTCCCCCATCTTACAAGGCAGATCGAAGGAAAATTATTGTGAAAAGCACAGTGTTGTGAGAGGTCTGAAGACGGGTAAGCGGTGCCTTCTGTAGGGAACATGTCCCAGAGGCTCTGCACTATGGTGGGAATGTGCTGGAAGCCCTCTCAATGTGAATGTGCATCTTGATAGGGCATGGTAGTTAAGAACATGGATTTAGGAGCAGTGGAAACTGGGTTTGAGACTTAGTTCTGAATTTCCTTCTTCATAGGAAGGAGATAGCCATAGTATTATATTGAGGGAAAAAATGAGATCATCTAAACTGGCTCAAACAGCACCTGGCACATGATCAGAGTCCAATAAATGGTGGAGACTATTACAGTGGAGGAAGCTACTGTCCTTAAGAGGCAGAGTAGCTGTGTGAGTTTATACAATGGGTTTAATTTTTCTGAACCTTCGTTTCCTCATCTGTAAAAGAGAGATAATGATTCATTGTGTGGAAATTTTGTAAGGATAATGTATGCAGAGTATCTGATACATGGATTTCATTCTAACGAAATGCAAAGTCCTCTTGCTCCGGAGTTCAGCTGAATATCAGGTTTCTTTTGCACCCAATTCTATGAACTTGGGTTCCAAAGGTTGCGTTCAGATCCCTCTCCTTCCCCGTCAGTACAGGAAGCAACCCCAACCCTCTGGTCTGTCCCACTAGATGATTTTAAAAACCAAGTGTCCTCTAAAGTACTTATCAGCTGATCTAAGATACATATTTTATACAAAATCTAGGACCTACCAGTTCTAGTTAAGCTTTTCATCACTATCTATTCAAACTACATCAATGGAGCACTTACTGCATGCGGAGAATGGTCATAGAAGCTGGGGGTAATAAGTCAGAGCACACACAGCTCACTTGATTGTGTCTGCTATAGTCAGGCAGGCGCTCCTCTGATGTCATTGGACTCTCCCCTGTATTTGGCCTCATTATTTAATTAAATATGCCGGGGCTACACCAAAAAGAGAAAGAGCCAGGAGAAGAATCCCCCTAGCAGGGATGAGGAACGGCAGAGGCTGTAGTGCATTCCAGGCACAGAGAGTGGTGGGAGCCAGAGGAGAGGAGGATGCCTCCGGGTCGCTGGTCGGAGCGTGAGTAGGAAAGGGACAAGAAATGTGGGCGCTGACTTGAGTTGGGGAGCTTAGGAAGGCCTTGTGTAAACTGCTGTGGAGTTCAGGCTGTCACCCGGGGTTGTTGACCCCTGTCTACACAAAAAATAAAATGTAGAAAAATGAAAAGAAGACCAAGATTAGGAGGCTGTTGCCTAATCTGCCAATCTGAGCAGAAGATGATAGGGGCCTGATTTAAGGTAGTGGCCAAAAATAACAGTGGGGTCAGAAGATTTTTAAGCTGTAGAATCAATGGATTTGGGTGGATGTTATTAAGAGTGGAGAATGAGAAATCGGGGGTGATTTCTTGGTGGGTATTGGTACCTCCAGTTGTGATAGAGAATGTGAGAGCAAGAGCATGCCGGGACTGGGGGAGAGAAGATGAGCTTGGTGGACAGTCTGGATGTGAAGTGCTTTGCGTCCAGCCCAGTGGAGGTACTGTCTTGCTTAAAACCAGAGAGCCTAGACAGGAAAGGTGTGTGTGGGGGGGTGAGATACAAAATTAGAGTCATAAACACTGAACGTCACCGAGGAAGAAGGTGAAGAGTGAGCAGAGAAAAGTCCCAGGAGTATGTACCAGCATTTCAGGGGCATACAGAAGCAGATAAACTCACAAAAGACTCCACCACCAGCGTACTTGAAAAGATGGCTCTTTTCAGTGAAAACTGGAGGGTCCTGATGGTTTCAGAAGAAGGTGAGTTTTTGTGGAGAACCTTACTTTAGATAACATTCTTCCCTTGGCAGGCACAGAGGCTGTTGTGGAAAATGCCACTCTGATTTTAGTCAGGGATAGCTTGGAAGATTCAACCACAAAGGAGCAGTAGGGAGAATTCCATGTTTTTATCTTGACACCTTTTTTTTGTCTTCTCAGCATAGCAGAATGGTCCTGTGGCCACTTGGGCGACAGATGCCCTTACCCTGTGGCTATGAATACCGCTCACCCTCTCACCTACTGAGCGGGGAGTGTAGTGCTTGTACCTGCCCCAAGTCTCCCTCCCAGAGTTGGAAATTTCCATTATTGACAAGGAAACAGCAGGCTAATGGCAAAGATGAATTGTAAATTTTGACAGCCCCGACAGGTAAATATTGGCTGTGCACAAACAAGTTTCTATAAATAACCTGTCTGCTGTAGAAACTCCAACAGATGGTGGCAGGACTGCCCAAGCATTGATTTTTCCCAGGGTACCAGTGCAGAAAAGCACAGCTGTCAGCGTTGCTGTTCTGGTTCCCAGCCCAGGCCGCCGAGCTGCGCCTGCAGACTGTCCATGGCCCCCTTCCTTTGACAGGCAGAGGCAGGAACAGGTGGAGATCAGTGGTTTCAATCACCCGTCTCCACTGGCTTTCATTCCAGGATTCCAATGGGGATTCTTAAAAATGTCACTTCTTCAGGTTTTGCCATCCACGTGGGAATTTGTCTGATCTGGGAATATTGGTCCCTTTTAATTAAAAGTTTAGTCCTATTGAAAAGAAAATCAGGTAGAGTGAGACATACTCGCTCTGGGCATGTGCCACGTGCCCATCTTGCTAAAAATAGTGCTTTCGAGGGCTTTGGGCAGGAGGTCGGCTACTGTATGTGGGCTCTCTGTGGGCTCTGACCTGAGGGAAATGCATCCTTGTGGACCAACCAGTGAAATACAGAGACACCCTTATTTTTCAAATATTGAGCTCAGAGCCCATAATGGAATAAAGCTGACTGGAGTGATGGCCTTCTAAGTGATCATTCTGGGGATGCCCAGAAAGCCGAGTATTAAATTTAATGCTGGGGCCGGGCTCTGGTTTGGGGTCTGCCTAACCTTCCCTCTCTCCTTGACATTTTCTTGGTGCTTCTATTTTTTTTCTTTGTTCTCATTGGCTTCGTGTTTTCGTGTGTTTGCTCTGCTAAGCCCCTTCCAAACCCTTTTGGAAGTAGACAAGGAATAAATCCCATAAAGTCATTCTAGGAGGTACACACAAGAGTAATAGTAATAAAAAATTATTTATTCTCCTTCTGCAAAAGCGCTGAGAAAACATATAATAATAGCAGACATTGTGCCATTTGACAATTGTAATAGAAAAAAAGGAGGAAAAAAGAGTTGAGCACCGAAGTAGGGAAACAAGCCTGTGAGTAGTGACACAGAGCCACGCTCGGAGCAGAGCACTCGTGGTGTTTCCTTTAGCTTTACCCCAAGAGGGGAGAGCTGCTGTGAGTCAGCAGGCATCACAATGGCAAGGCCACTGCCCCACTGCCCCATGCTCTGTGTCAGTGTGTCGGGAGTGAACTCGGGGCCTGCACTCCTGCTTCCAGGTGGCCAGTCACCACCAGCTCCAGCTCCTTTTTTCTGGTGGGATAACCGCTTCTGGCTACCATTGTGTGTTCATAAGTTGTATCAGTGCACTGGGGCCTCAGGGTCTTTCTCCCCGATCTTGTCAGCATGTATGAGGGCTGAAGATTTAATAAGGTCTCTGAACACCTTACAGGCAGGGCTACCCTTACCTAGTTCGTTGTTCCTCCTGAATACTACCTACAATTCCTGGCATCTAGCAGACAGCAGATCAATGTCCGTGGAGTGGAGCTGGCTTCATGAGTTCTGGTTACCAAGCAATCTAATTTCCATACTGGGGAAGAGACTGGAGAAGTTCTTCATGGGTAAAATTAACAAATTGATATTCAATAGTAGAGAAGAGCAAGATGCTCAGCATAGAAAACAGTGAATCATCTCCCGCTAAACCTGTAAGGGGAGAAAATGTTATCGGGAGGCCCCGCTAGTACAACACAAAAGGCGTGGACTCTGAAATCAAGCACCTGCTTTCTGCATCGTGGGCTCCTCCATGGGGGCTGGTGGGCATTGGCCAAGTTTGCGTCTTGTTGAAGCTCAGCTTCCCCATTTTTAATTGTACTCTCAGGATAATCATATCCAAGAAGCAGGATAATGTCACAGAGGAGAGGATGGACTTTGAAGCTACACTGCTGAGGTCACATCCCTGCTCTGCCATTTGCTGTCCATGTCGTCTGTAGCAAATTACCTAACCTTTCTAGGCCTGAGTGTCCTTATAGTTAAATTGGGGAGAGTTGCTTTGTGGAATAAATAGTTAATATACGTGAAGTTCTTAGAACATGTAGGAAGTACATAAGAGCCGCATGTGTACAGTGACGGTATCAAGTGGCCCTGGGAAAAGATGGCCTGCCTGGGTGTGCCCCTCCTCCATCTCACTCTCTCACTCTCCCCAGGCCTTTCTTAATCACTTTTATGTTTCTTGGTATTAATTTTGAAACCAGCCACATTGTTGTCATTTTCAGAAAGGATTGCGCAGATACTGTGTAGTGTACGCTGCCTCTCTAAGCTCGGCTGAGCCAGCTTCCATGAAGCCAGGCAGAGAGCTCTTCAGGAAAGGGATGAGTGCTGTTACGTAGAACTGAGGTTAAGGTTTTGTTCTGTTCTGCAATTGAAAGAAAAAAAAGCGTAAAATGTTCTGAGAACTAAAATAATTTACACGTTTGAATAAGAGGTGAATGAGCTATTTAGAGATGTTCTAATAATTCGGTCTTTCAAGACATTAGATCAATACTCCAATTATCCTTTCGTTCACATTTTCTTATGTATAATTGTACACTCGGTTGTATGCCAGGTGATGGGGACAGAAGCAAGAACAGGACTGTCCTTGCCTCCCAGAACGCCAATCAAATTACTAGTGTCAGCGAAGGAAATTGGTGACGCAAGAAAATGAACACAGACCTGCATGTGACTGAAGAGCCAGGACAGGGACAGAGAGGACAGAGAGAACAGAGATGGGGCAGACAATTAGCCTCGTGTTGGGACTAGTGTGGCATCTTAGCTGAGGCAGAGCTTAACATACGATGGGGGAAAGGGAAGGCTGGACTTCCATAAACAACAGTGTCACTGTGGAATGAAAGGGATGGCATTGTTGACAATCCAGGTTCTATAACCAAAGTGCATAAGTCACAGTGAATGTATACAGTGGAAGGACTTTAGTGCATTTGTTTCCTTCTTACTTGCATGTTTATCTTCTTCTACCCACTGCAGAGGTCCGTGTACAGATGAGGAAACTGGAGCTCAAAGAAAATGGGGGTAGTGCTCTTAGTAGGACCCTCTGAGGCAGGAATTCAGGTTCCAGGGGTGGCTATAGTCTGTGTCACTCTGCACTGCCGTGATCTAAAGGTGTCTGTCCCTGGTAACCCAGGGCTGCCTTAGCACTCCGAGCACCTCAGTGACATGCTGGCCCGACTGCAGCTCCTCAGACATCTCTATTGTTTTTGGGAACACCTGATCAGTTACTGTAATGATTCATGGCCTTCCTCTACCGTGTATCCCTTCCTTCGGGAAATGTTCATTATAAATGGAGATTTTTTTTTTTTTTTTTTTTTTTTTTTTTTTTTTTTTTGGAGAACATATAAAAAATCATGGCTGG
>CAUYPK010015654.1:0-25683 GCA_963574355.1 Loris lydekkerianus | reverse complement strand
CAAAACCAGAGATGTTGGTGTGGATGTGGAGGAAAGGGCACACTTCTACACTGCTGGTGGGAATGCCCACTAATACGTCCCTTCTGGAAGGATGTTTGGAGAATACTTAGAGACCTAAAAATAGACCTGCCTTTCGATCCTATTATTCCTCTTCTAGGTTTATACCCAGAAGACCAAAAATCACAATATAACAAAGACATCTGTACCAGAATGTTTATTGCAGGCCAATTCATAATTGCTACGTCATGGAAGACGCCCAAATGCCCATCGACCCACGAATGGACTAGCAAATTGTGGTACATGTGTACCATGGAATACTATGCAGCCTTAAAGAAAGATGGAGACTTTACCTCTTTCATGTTTACATGGATGGAGCTGGAACATATTCTCCTTAGCAAAGTATGCCAGGAATGGAAGAAAAAGTATCCAATGTACTCAGGCCTACTATGAAGCTAAACTATAGCTTTCACATGAAGGCTATAACCCAACTATACCACAAGACTATGGGGAAAGGGCCAAGGAAGGGGAAGGGAGGGGGGAGGTTTAGGTGGAGGGAGAGCAATGGGTTGGGCCACATCTATGGTACATATTTTTATCTATAATAAAAAAAATAAAATAAAAAGACCCAACACAGAGCTTGCACACAGCATGCATCCAGATACATTAATCATCATCTTCATTATTATTATTAGTGTAGAATTTCCTATGTCTTTCATCCCAATTTTAACTTAATTTGAGAACAAGCATGCAGTCTTTCCAAGTTCAAAACAGAAATTAATTATTCAAAATAGCCAGAAGAAATAATTTTAATGTTTCCAGCATTAAAAAAAGACAAATATTTAAGATGATGGGGTGATGAGTATCTCAAGTATACTGGTTTTATCTTTACAGATTACAGAAATACATTAAATTGTCTCATGTACCCCCAAACTATGTTCATTCTATTATGATTCAATTTAAAAATTGTTCAAACTTTTTAAAAACCTTAATTATTAATCTCTGTTGTTTTTTTCTACCTAGATTAATTTGGGTGGCTTTTTGTTTTATGTTGCTGTTGTTGTTTTACTTTTGTGAAAGATAATATAAAGGGGCAACACATTTATTAAGAGTAACTTTCTTGGCTCAGTGCCTGTGGCTCAAGTGGCTAAGGCACCAGCCAAATGCACCTGAGCTGAAGGATTCGAATCTAGCCTGGGCCCAAAAAACAACAATGATGGCTGCAACCAAAAAGTAACCGGTGTTGTGGTGGGCGCCTGTAGTCCCAGCTACTTGGGAGGCGGAGGCAGGAGAATCACTTAAGCCCAGGAGTTGGAGGTTGCTGTGAGCTGTGATGCCATAGCGCTCTACCCAGGGTGACAGCTTGAGGCTCTATCTAAAAAAAAAAAAAAAAAAAAGTGTATTTCTTAAAAAAAAAAGTAACATTTTTTTTTATACTTCTGTTTGGTGAAAGTCTAGCATGAATATTAAAAGTTGTTTTAAGGCCAGGCGCAGCGGCACACTCCTATAATCCTAGCACTCTGGGAGGATGAAGTGGGAGGATCACTTAAGGTCAGGAGTTCAAGACCAGCCAGAGCAAGAGCAAGACCCCCTCTCACCCCCACCCCCCCGCTGTCTCTACAAAAAATAGAAAGATTAGTTGAGTATGGTGGTACACACCTATGGTCCCAGCTACTCAGGAAGCTGAGGCAGGAGGATCGCTTGAGCCCAGGAGTAAGAGGCTGTAGTGAGTTACAATGATGCCACTCCACTCTAGCCAGGATGACAGAGTGAGACTCTATCTAAAAAAAAAAAGTGGTTTTGGACTCTACCCATTCTGCTTTTCTAGGTAGAGTTTTAGACATATTGAAATTGCTAACTGAGAAGATGGGAAAACGAATTGTGGGTTTGATGTGGGATAGAGAGAGACATAGCACTAAATGGATTTTATACTGAGACAAAATGGATCACCCTGACTCTGGCCTTGTCCTCCCTCTGTGGAGTTTCTCCTTTTCTGTAGCAAAATAATGTGAAAGGTTC
The DNA here is from genome assembly GCA_963574355.1 of Loris lydekkerianus. Taxonomy (NCBI): domain Eukaryota; kingdom Metazoa; phylum Chordata; class Mammalia; order Primates; family Lorisidae; genus Loris; species Loris lydekkerianus. The sequence continues at coordinate 23,667 of CAUYPK010015654.1, read as the reverse complement.
GGAGTAATCAGAAGGAACTTTAAAAGCACAATATGCAATGACTGGGGGAGAGAGAAACCGTCTCTGAGGAGTACATGTTGTTATTAGCACTTTATCTAATACTCATTTAAGTATCCTGCAAAATCTAGGGTGTGATGTTGTAACCATTTAAAATGTCTCTAAATATTTATTCACTTAACAGTAAATAAAAAACAAATGTTCCCCATGTTCCTCATATATGGATTGCAACTTAAATTTTTTCTTGCTTTTCTAATATATCAGATTCTTGTAACTGCTTTAAAGTCCTTTGAGAATACGTGTAAAACAACAGAATAATTACAAGACAGGTGCGTAGATATATACTGCAACTGGTTATAAAAGCCTTAATACTGGGATTTAGAATTTTCTTTATCTTTTTGCTTGACAGGGAGACTTGTAGCAGGAAAGCTACAGTGTTTCTCTCCTAAACTCTTATCCTCCCCAAATCTAAACTCATGGCATTCATTCAATTTCACTTGCCAGATTAGGATTCTTAATCATTTTAGACCCTTTTCTGTTTTAAAGCTGAAATGTGGATTACAAACTCATCTACATTTTTATTGTAAATAATGCATTTACTTAGGGAGAAATTGAAGGCTTATGCTTCCTAAGCCTTTAAGATATAAACACATTTGCCTGAATCTAATAATCTAGGTAAGGGGAATTGCAATTTAGAATTATCCTTGATAAAGGAATACCAATGAGCCAAGTGTAAACCGCTAGCATGATTATGCTGGTGTCTCATACATAAGGCTTTTATTCACCCTGTTTTCCTTAATCTTTTTTCCCCCTAAACCAAGCTCTGCTAAGAATATAAATTGTTGGCCTCCAGGGAGATTAGAATATAAAGGTGTAGGATGGGCCATGGAACAACTTCTTCATGTCACCATAAAGAGAGGGCTGTACCTTTAGTACACCATAGCTTCTGTCACCCAGGGGTAGGACTGCCCCTCCTTGGAACTTGGGACTTAACACATGCATACCTATCTTAAGCCTATAAAGGTCTTCTTGCCAGAACTCCTAACAAAAAAAAAAAAAGGACCTATTTGGAACAGAGGGAAGAAGCTATTATTCAGGATGCAGAAGAATCAAGTGTGCTTTTTAGGAACTATCAGAACCAGCAGAAAGTACCAGAATGAGTGGGAATACAAGGTCTGGCTTGGTACTGCTGCAGGGCAAATTTGTCCACGGGGTGGGTCCAAACAGAAACATTAAATCCTGACCCTGACTGTGGGATAAACCACCCTCACCTGCAGAGAGAGCTGTAGCAGGGTAGCAGACTGCACTTGGATGTGCAGATGAGACATCTGGGGTTATTTACAAATGCTAAAGAAGGATTCCAAAGAGTTATTAGTACATCATCATTAGTAATGAAAGAACATTGTACTTTAAGGGTAAAAGACTCATATAGATGTTTTCAGGTATCAGTGCAAATGTTAAGTGCTTTTACTCAGCAGGAAAATGTCCAGGACAAGGTTAGACAAGGATCACCAACTTTGAGGAAAATACAAAACATGAAAGAGAAAGACTAACAGGAAAAATGTCCACAGGGGAAAGAAACAAAGTGAACTAACTAGAATTAGAAGAGAACATGTAGCATCTTCAGAGAGATTTAGGGGATATTTAATCCATAAAATAAAGCCAGGATCCCATCAAAGAGGCACATCAGAGGACAGCAAAGATATAAAATAGGAAACAATTTCCCAGAACAGAAGGATGGTCTGTGTCATATCAGAAGGGCTCAAGTACCCATATGCTTAAATAAAAAGGAGCCAGCCTTAAACTGGATTTTCTATTGTCCCCGCTGGTCATGGGTCATTTAACTGGGCCCCTCCACTGGGCCCTTCCATCCCCAGACTTCGAGGCCCCCTACGCACAGAAAATGTAACAATAAGAAAATATTTTAAAACTACATCAAAACTCTAGTGCTGCCTTGTTGAAGGATGTCCTAGAGATACTGACAAGACCATTTTAGAAAATTAATCTTTTCTTTAGAAAACAAAGGGGTTTCTTTTGGAAAACAGCACTTTAGCAAATGCATGCTGAAAATAAAGTGTGCACACACATATGTTTTTTCATGCGTATTTAGTTATTTGTATCATTCTAATGTGCCTTGAAATCTGTGCAGAGGACAGCGGTGAGAGAACTGAGTGTGTGCTTTTCTGAATTAGCCATGAAATAGAAAGCACCATGGCAAAGCCGTCCCTCACCAGCATACCAATTACTGTAACAGGCTCAAGAACTAGAAATTTCTGAAATAAAGTTTATGGCTACTTTTCAACTTTTACACCAGAAAGCATACTGTTACAAGGGCTCCGAGGTGTACTCAGAAGTTGCTTTTTACTGAAACTCATCGCCCTCTTTAAGACTGCAGAGCAGTTATTACTTCTTGACATTTCCTCGTTTATTGCTTCTATGTGCATTGTGGGCTTCATAGAAGCGGGGACTGTGCACGTTGGAGGTGCACTGTTAACATTTATTGAGTGAGCAAGTGAACCAGCGAAACCTCCTGCAATGCGCTGTTCTCGCTGTTCTCCTCATCGTCTGTGAGCCTCTAGAGGCTCTTCAGTCCCTCCTATTGTAGCTGGTGTTGATTAGGCTCGGCAGGAGTGTGGCGCCCACGCCCAGATGCAGAGGCTCCTAGAAAGAGCTGCTTTCAAAGCTATCATTCCTATTGTCAATCATGTTAGCATAGATACTATATAGAGAAAGATATATAGAGACAGATATAATACAAACGTAAACATTGGACAAAGACAGTATTTTCTGTAACAAAATACAAATGTCCATCAGTAGAAAATGAGTGTTAGGATTTGAAGGAGCCAAAGAATAATACTTTTTTATTTCTCTCTTGAGAGGGGATTTTTTTTTTTTTTTTTTAAGTTATAAGCCTAAGACAGATGAAATTTAAAATCCACTCTGAGCTTCACTAGGGAATATAACTAAAATGTGAGGCCAGAGGTGGGCTTTCTACTTCTCCCCTCCCCTGTCAAAGAGGGCCCGTCCACCACTTCAGTATCCTGCCTGCAGAAGCCAGGGGTCCCTGGTCCCTGAGCACCCAAGGCCAACATCCCTGAGGGCAGCCACTTGCAGCATGGCCCAGAGAGGAGAGTTGCTTACATCCAGTTTCTTATCCTAGTCTCATCTGTCAGATAAATTACTCCTACCCAAGGAAAATAATGAAGTCTGGTGTCATCAATACTGTTAGACCCCGGGAGTGGAAATTCGCTCATGAAACATGAAGAAGAGGAATAAAATGTCAACACCAGACAGTTACTGGTACACCCAATGTTATATGATGTATCCACATACAAGAATAAAATCACATCTACATATGCCAACACAAGGCATGCTCCAAAGGACTTTAAAAGTGGTGGGACAATTGCAACTCTAGGTATGGCCTTCTTTCTGTAAAAATAAATGAATAACTCTAATATATGTTGGCATATATATAAATAAGAAAAAAGGAGGACTAAGCATGGATTTAATGATGGTTATCTTTGGGGGGTAGGTTCACAGGGGATGTTTATTATACTATACCACTGATGATATTTGAGTTTTGTGTAATGGAAAGACATGTCTTTCATAATAAGGAAAAATAATAAATAGTAGAAAAATGGAAATTAGAAGGCAGAAGGCTTTTCTTTTCTGCCCTACAGTTGTCTTCGAGAGCAAGAGTACAAGAGAAACAAAGTGCATGTTTGTGGATAATAGGACTGTGCAGATGGCCTTATCCCTAGATGTCACCACAGATGGGACAGTGGGAGAATCCTGACCACCCTGTGTTTCTCACAGCCTCTCCAGGTTTTCTCCTTGAAGCCTCAGGAGCCTCCTCCTCCCAGTCCCGTCCCTCCTGTACCTTGTCACAGAAACCATAGTCTGGGGTCTGGACTTTACAGCCTATGAGGGCGCAGAGGAATGAGCATGGGCTTTGGCAGGAGATGGGCCAAGGTCCAAATGCTAGTCCTGCCGTGTCTTCAGTGTTAAATCTGGCAAGTTTAACCATGGAGACTTGGTTTCCTCCTCCGTGACAGGGATTTAACGATACTCACACTGACAGCAGGCTAGCCTTTGTTTTTCTGGTCTTGATTTCTGAGCTCCTCACTGGGGTTAGGGTGAGGTGGGATACAGCTTAAGAAGGTATATGGGATTTAACTTCCATTACACTAGGAACGAATCATTAGAGAGGGGAAACTCAGCCCTGAAGATTCCTTACGCAGGTGCCCATGGACCTGTGTCCAGACATGGTAGGAAACTGTATGATACCAGGAAGCACCTGAGTTTCTCTGTCTTTTTGTTAAATATTAATAACTGTTGTTTTGCATTCTTCTAAGGGTTTCTCTTTGCTCTGCTGAATGTCTCCTTCATTGCACTTTGTAGTATGAATATATTTTTAAATTTTAATGTATCCAGAGAAGTAATCAGGGCCGGGCATGGTGGCTCACACCTGTAATCCTAGCACTCTGGGAGGCCGACGTGGGTAGATTGACTGAGCTCAGGAATTCAAGACCAGCCTGAGCAAGAGCAAGACTCCATCTCTACTAAAAATGGAAAAACTAGCCAGGCATTGTGGCAGGCACTTATAGTCCCAGTACTCGGGAGGATGAGGCAGGAGGATTGCTAGAGCCCAAGAGTTTGAGGTTGCTGTGAGCTGTGATGCCACAGCACTCTACTGAGGATGACAGAGTGACACAATGTCTCAAAATAATAATAAAAAAAAAACAACCCAAAGAGGTAATCAGCTTTCACATTCAGAGTTCCTGATTCTCACTGTGGTGGCGTAAAAGGAAGGCTCTGTAACTGCACCAGTAACTCATTTGGGATGACCTTAAAATATTAAACTTTGGTTCTTAAAAAAACAAAACACCAGAGCCATGGCAGTACATTCTTCTCTTAGTTCCTCAGGAGCGAACTTCCTGGCATATTGCTTTCCATTCATTTTCTCCTGCTCACCCCAGCATTCTGTAGACGAGTGGAGGTGTGGCGTCAGCGTGTCCAGCCCACGTGCTCACTAACAGCTTCCTCACTAGATGGTTATCAGAGTAAACGTCTAGACAGCCCATAACAAGCATAGATTCCGTAAACATATAACTGAAAAGCTGACTTCTCCCATCAAAGTCAAGAAAAGAGCTTCAGAGACAGAAGCAAGAAACAGTCACGAGGAGCAGAGGTGGTAGAGATTCAGGAAGGAATGAGAGTAAACACTGAGCAGTCGGGGAGAGGCAAATAGGACAGTTTTCAGAAACAGAGCCACACAGGTGAGGGCAATTGTTTTACAACAAAGGGCCTACTACGTTTCAGTGCTAAAAGAAGCATCTTTTCAGTAAAGGGTGCTGGAACAATTGAATACTTAACATTTTAAAAATAAGCCTCAATCCATGGCTTATACTATGTACAAACGTCAATCCACGTAGCTTCGAAGTCTAAACTTACAAGCTAAAACCATTCTAGAAGAACATAAGAGAAAACCTTTGTAACCTTGAGTTAGGCAAATAATTCTTAGATAACTGACACCAGGACCTCTAACCTTCAAAAAAATTTTAAATGAACTTCAGAAATTAAAAACTTTGTTCTCCAGAATATGTAGGAGATGATGTCACCCAGATGGTGGGGTGGGAGATACCATCAGCCCTTGTCGCTCAACAACAACAAAAAACAAATATAGACTGGTAAATGCAAACCAAAATAGCCCAGAGAGGTCTCAAGAACCCAATAAAGAATCTGCAATAAAAATGAATGAACTGCTGATGCAAGCAGCAGCGTTGATGATCTCACAGACATGTTGAGTAAAAGCAGCCAGGCACAAAAGGATACACACAGTACAATTGTCAGTTTATGATGCACTAGAGCCTTTTTTTGAGACAGAATTTCACTTTTGTCACCCTCAGTATAGTGCTATGGTGTCACAGCTCAAGGCAACCTCAAACTCCTGGGCTCAAGCGATTCTCTTGCCTCAGCCTCCTGAGTAGCTAAGACTATAGGGACCCACTATAATACCCAGCTATTTTTTTTAGAGATGGGATCTCGCTCTTGCTCAGGCTTATGGTCTTGAACTCATGAGCTCAAGCAATCCACCCACCTCAGCCTCCCAGAGTGCTAGAATTATGGGCATGAGTCACGGCACCTGGCTATTAATTTTATGGGCTTCTCTCCGAATTTTTTTAAAGACACAGTCTCACTTTGTCACCCTCAGTAGCATGGCATCACAGCTCAAAGCAGCCCCAAACTCTTGGGCTTCAGCGAATCTCTTGCCTCAGCCTCCCAAGTAGTTGGGAGTATAGGTGCTCTCTGCAACACCCGGCTATTTTTAGAGACAAGGTCTGGCTCTAGCTCAGGCTGGTCTCAAAATAGTGACCTCAGTCAATCTACCTGCCTCAGCCTCCCAGAGTGCTAGGATTACAGGCATGAGCCACCGTGCCCAGTCCAAATGTTTTTGATGTATGGTTGGTTAAATCCATGAATGTGGAGCCTGTGGGTATGGGGAGCCAACTGTCTGTGCATTTACAAGATGACCCAGCAATTACACCCCCAGGCATTTATCCCAGAGAAATTAAAACTTAAATTCATATGAAAACCTGTGCATGAATGATCATAGAAGCTTTATTTGTGCTAGCCAGATCTTTATTTATTTATTTATTTTGAGACAGAGCCTCAAGCTGTTTCCCTGGGTAGAGTGCTGTAGCATCACCGCTCACAGCAACCTCCAACTCCTGGGCTCAAGCAATTCTCCTGCCTCCGCCTCCCAAGTAGCTGGGACTACAGGCGCCTGCCACAACGCCCAGCTGTTTTTTTATTTTTTTGGTTGCAGCTGTCGTCATTTGGCAGGCCTGGGCTGGATTCGAATTCACCAGCTCAGGTGTATGTGGCTGATGCCTTAGCTGTTTGAACCACAGGCGCGGAGCCCTAGCCAGATCTTTAAATACGGTTGACAATGTACAATTTTCAAACACCAGAAGAAGAATAAAAGTAAATAAAAATGTAGTCCATATCCAACAAGAAAGAAATCAAAAGGAAATGAGGAAGAGGGAAAAAAATTAAGGACAAGAACAGACTAAGACATCATAATAATAAGAAGCAAACTCAAATTTTGCGCCCTCTATAATGTTGAAAATGAAACAGTGCTGAAAGATATATTGGCAGATATATGCAAGTCAAAAATATTTCAACATATATGTGTACAGAACATTGAGCCAATATACAGGATGTCCATAAAGTTCATGTGCAATTTAAATCAGTTGACTGTTTCAAATCGCACACAAATTTTATGGACACCCTGTATATTAAATGAAATAAAGAAAATTTTTATACTGATAAAGAGTATAATCTTCATTGCCAATATGATAGAGATGAAATGTATACCAAATAACTTATCAATCTCTTACACAAAAATGTCTATAAATACAAAAAGAAAGATTATTATATCAGTGGAGTAAAGGTCAGGCTATGTAGATTTGAATACTAGCTCTGCCACTTTATGGTGGAATTGAACAAGTTACTTAAACTATGCCTTAACTTTGCTTATCTTCAAAATGAGAATAATTTATAGGAGGATTTAATTATATAATAAAAAGAGGCAGTGCATAGAAATCACTCAATGTGTATTAAATACATTGAGTGTGTATAATGTGAACTATTAGAATTAAAAATTAAAAAGACAATGTTGGCTGGGCGTGGTGGCTCACGCCTGTAATCCTAGCACTCTGGGAAGCCTGCCTGGGCTCTCAAGTTCAAAACCAGCCTGAGCTACAGTGAGACCCCCGCCTCTAAAAAAAATAGGCATTGTGGCAGGTGCCTGTAGTCCCAGCTGCTTGGGAAGCTGAGGCAAGAGAATCACTTGAGCCCAGGAGTCTGAGTTTGCTGTAAACTACAATGCCATAGCACTCTACTGAGGGCAAGAAAGTAAGACTGTTTAAAACAAACAAACAAAAAGGACAATGTCATTTACATTAGTACCAAAAAGTTATGAAATACACAGGTATAAATCTAACAAAATACATACATGATCTCTACAGGACAAATCACAAAACTTTGGTGGAAAAAATCAAAGAAGACATAAACGGTGAGATAGTTTGTGTTTATGGATGAGAAGACTCAATATTGTTAAGATGTTAGTTGTTCACAAGTTAATATATAGATTTGATGCAATCTCAAACTCTCAGCAAATTGTTTTGTGTATACTGACGAACTGATTCTAAAGTTTACATGAAAAGGCAAAAAATATAGAATACTCAACACAGTACTGAAGAAGAACAACATCAAGGGAATACCACAACCTGATACAAAGACTCACTACAAAGCTTACAGTAATCAAAGCAATTTGATAGCCGGGTGAGGTGGCTCATGCCTCTAATCCTAGCACTCTGGGAGGCCAAGATCGCTTGCACTCAGAAGTTCCGAGACCAGCCTGAGCAAGAGCGAGACCCCATCTCTACTAAAAACAGAGAAATGAGCTAGGTGTTCTGCTGGACACTACTTGGGAGGCTGGCAGGAGGATCACATGAACCCAGGAGTATGAGGTTGCTGTGAGCTAGGTTGACACAGTCCATGGCACTCTACCTGGATTAACAGAATGAGACTCTGTCTCAAAATAAATACATAAATAAAAAGAAATAACCAGCCACAGAAAGACAAATGCCACATGATCTCACTTATATGTGGAATATAAAAAACCAAAACTTGTAGAAGCAGAAGGCAAAACAGTGATTATCATGGGGTGGGGAAGGGGGGAGTTGGACAGATGTAAGCAAAGGATATAAAGTTTCAGAAAGCTAGGAGGAATAAGTTCAAGTTGTTCTATTGTATAACAAAGTAACTATAATTAATACCAATGTATTATACAATAGAAAGTTACTACTTTCTTTTTGAGACAGAGTTTTACTTTGTCATCCTCAATAGAATGCGGTGATGTCATAGCTCACAGCAACCTCAAACTCTTGGGCTCAAGCGATTCTCTTGATTCTCTTGCCTCAGCCTTCTGAGTAGCTGGGACTACAGGTGTCTGACACAATGGCTGGCTATTTTTTGTTTTAGCAGGCTCAGGCTGGGTTCAAACACACCAGCCCTGGTACATGTGGCTGGTGCCCTAACCACTGAGCTATATGCGCTGAACCAAAAGTTGCTTTTTGAAGTAGAATTTAAAAAACATTCTGTTTCTTTGCTTGTTCAACAGTATACGATTATTTATCTCAATTGGAATCATTTCAACCAAACTTAAGGAAATTCATTTATAATGTTTCTTTATTGGCATGTAATTTGTGGACAGTATTCTACCTACCTAAGAATTTCCAAAATATAAAACCAAACTCTGCACTGTGTTAGCAACTTCAGAGTTTCAAGGTAAATTACAAATGAAAGAAGCCAATGGTAAGTTTAACTATGCAGAGGGTACCAAAAATATATATATACACATTTTAAGAAAGGAAAGATCTGTAAGACTTTAATGATTCTCTCTGGAATTCTTGCAAATCAATTTTCTATCTTTTAGTTGAAAAAGATTACTAAGAATAAATTTATAAATCTTTTATCTAAAACTTTAAAGTTTCATTTTCAGAAAAAATAACAAAATTAAATTGAAGGCCAGAATTACTACTGTATTTTACGTGTACAGTACCATGTTGAATTTTCTATTAAAATATACATATGCAAACAAAATTACTAAATGCTCTGGTATGCTTACAATCAAAATAGGGAAACATAGGAGATTAATTGCTAGTTGTAATAGTGTTTGATAATTTCTATCCATTTGAAGAATTGAGAAGAGAGCAGTGCCCATAGCTTAGTGGATAGGGTGCCAGCCACATACACCAAGGCTGGAGGGTTCGAACCCAGCCTGGGTCAGCTAAAATCAACAATGACAACTACAACAAAAAAATAGCCAGGAGTTGTGGCAGGCATCTGTAGTCCAGCGACTTGGGAGGTTGAGGCAAGAGAATTGTTTAAGCCCAAGAGTTTGAGGTTTCTGTGAGCTGTAATGCCACAGCACTCTACTGAGGGTGACCTAGTTAGACTGTCCAAAAAAAAAAGAACAATTAAGATTAAAATAAAAATAAATATATTGGTAAGATAATGAAGTAGTAAATAGAAATTGGTAATATGGGAGGCACCTGTGGCTCAGTGGGTAAGGTGTCAGCCCCATATACCAAGGGTGGTGGGTTCAAACCCAGCCCTGACCAAACTGCAACAAAAAAATAGCTGGGCGTTGTGGCAGGCGCCTATAGTCCCAGCTACTTGGGAGGCTGAGGCAGGAGAATCGCCTAAGGCCAGGAGTTGGAGGTTGCTGTAGGCTGTGACATCATAGCACTCTATCGAGGGCGATAAAGTGAGACTCTGTCTCTAAAAAAAAACAAATTAGTAATCTTTTCTTCCTGGAAAAGTTCAATAAAATAGCCATACCCATAGATTTTAGTCATTAGAGAAATGTAAATTGAAACCACAATAAGGTACTATTTCATATCAACTAGAATGACTATAATATTTAAGACAGAAAATAATGAATGTTGGTGAGGATGAAGAGAATTACGCATTATTGGTAGGAATATAAAGTGGTGCAACATTTTGGAAAATAATTTGGTAGTTTCTTAAGAAGTCAATCATAAAACTAACATGCAACCTAGGAATTCTACTCCTGGTTCTGCCCAAGAGAAGTAAAAGCACGTGTCCAAACACTTGCACACAAATGTCCTCAAGAGTGTTGTTTATAATAGATGAAAACTGGAAACCACCTAAATGTCCATCAAATGGTGAATGGATAAACTAAATGTAGCATATTCTCACAGTGGAATATTACTAAGGAATAAAAAGGAACAAACTCTTGACACATGCTGGTCATTGTACTATACATTTGACAGGGGTAAGTGTTATGCTATATAAAATATACTGCAATAGTAGTTTTTACAGTTGATTACTTGATTTTAAAAAATATAATGAAAAACTCAGCAGAAAATCAAACTTGAAAAAGATAAAACAACAAAGACACCATTGATAATGAGAAAGAAGCTATCATAGGTATGGGGTAGACTTTTAAATCATATGGGGTTTCAGTATACAACTTCTATTAAATTTTTAAACATCTAAATTAGCGGGTCTCAACCTGTGGGCCACAACCCACAGGAACTGCATTAAAGGGCTGTGGCATTAGGAAGGTTGAGAACCAGTGATCTAAATAAAATGTACAAGTTTCCTTTCTTCTAGACAGAATTAGAAAAAGTGAAAAGAAGTACAAAACCCATTAATGATGAAAGACTGGGAGAATTTTAATCAGCTTAGCTTCTAGGTTAGCAGGCCCAGAAGACTTCATTTTGAAGTTCTTTCAGGCATTAAAAAACCACAAAGCTCTCATGCTATTAAACATTTTCAGAAGACAGATAATTTGTTTTATTTATCTATCTTAATTGTGCTCCCCAACAAGACAACATAATAAATAGCAAAAGACCAAATTCACTTTGAATATGATATAAATGTGAAAAAAAGATGAAATACTAATATGTAAATTCTAACATTATAGTACAAGAGTAATATAGTACAACTAAGTGTAATTTATTATAAGAATAGAAGAGTTCATCAAGAGAAAAATATCTTAATGCATGATTTTAGGATCATTTACACCAAAAAAATATGTTTTAAGCTTTCTGTATGTTGGCTAATGTGTCAATCTCTGGGGATAAAATACGGAGCTAGATTAACATGGCCCCTACCATCATAGAAATTACAGGATCACGAAGAAGGTCAATTAAACAGGGAAATGTATGAGAAAATATGATGTAATATGATGATAGAAGTTCAGCAGCTATAAAAAACTCACATACTGACTGGGTGCGGTAGCTCACACTGTAATCCTAGCACTCTGGGAGGCCGAAGACGGTGGATTGCCTGAGCTCACAGGTTCGAGACCAGCCTGAGCAAGTGCGAGACTCCATCTCTAAAAAAAGTATATAGCTGGGCGTTGTGGTGGGTGCCTGTAGTTCCAGCTACTGAGGAGAATCACTTGAACCCAAGAGTTTGAGGTTGCTGTAAGCTATGACACCACAGCATTCTATTGAGGGTGACAAAGTGAGACTCCGTCTCAAAAAACAAAACCCAGGCAGCGCCTGTAGCTCAGTGTGTAGGGTGCCAGCCACATACACCAAGGCTGGTGGGTTGGAACCCGGCCCGGGCCAGCTAAACAACAAAGACAATTGCAACAAAAAAATGGCTGGGCATTGTGGTGGCACCTGTAGTCCCAGCTACTTGGGAGGCTGAGGCAGGAGAATCACTTAAGCCCAAGAGTTTGAGGTTGCTATGAGCTGTGACACCATGGCACTCTATCCAGGGTGACATAGGGAGACTGTATCTCAAAAAAAAAAAAAAAAACTTCACATGTTACAGGCAAGAGTAACATTTAACCTAGTCTACTGGCTTGGGGACAGCTTTTCAGAGGAATGATCTTTATTCTGAGATCTGAAAAATGGTCAGAAAGAACCGGCGTAGAGAAATTTTTTTTTTTTTTTTTTTTTTAAGGGAGGTTTGTTTTTCTAGGACGAAGAGAGGAGGGATTAGTGTATTAAAGGATACCTTTCTATTTCTTTCTTTCTTTTTTTTTTTTTTTTTTGAGACAGAGTCTCAAGCTGTCACCCTGGGTAGAGTGCTGTGGCGTGACAGCTCACAGCAACCTCAAACTCTTGGGCTTAAGTAACTCTCTTGCCTCAGCCTCCCAAGTATCTGGGACTACAGGTGCCCACCACAGCACCTGGCTATTTTTTAGTTGCAATTGTCATTGTCGTTTGGCAGGCCCAGGCTGGATTTGAATCCGCCAGCTCTGGTGTTATGTGGCTGGCGCCTTAGCCGCTTGAGCTACTGGCGCCAAGCCAAGGATACCTTTCTAAATAGATTCTTTAGAGGTTTGAAAGGTGGCCTTCACAAAAAGTATGTCTTCAAGGAGTCTGTGAATGTGACCTTATTTGGAGAAAGGATCTTTAAAGATGCAATTCAGCTGAGGATTTCAAGATGAGATCATCTTAGATTATCTGGGTGGGCACTAAATGCAGTGACAAGTATCATATGAGGAGAAGACACAGGAGCGGCGTCTGTAAGTGGAGGAATACCAAGGATTCCTGGCAGCCACCAGAAGCTAGGAAAGGGGAATGGAATGAATTCTCCCTTGGAGCCTCCAGAAGAAACCAATCCTGTTAAGACCTTCCTGTTGAACTTCTGACTTCCAGAACTGTGAGAGAATAAATTCTGTTTAAGCCACCAAGTTTGTGGCAATTTTTTATGCAGCCCTGGGAATGAATGAAGGGGCTAAAAAGATATTTATGAATTTGGTATCTGTTACAAGTTGAAAAAAAAAAAAACTTAGATATTATATTTCTATATAAAAAAAAAAAAAAAAAAAAAAACACCCCAGATAAGCTGCACTTATAGGTGAAACAAGAAGTAAAAATCGAAACTAAGATCCCTATATTATTGAATACAGTTATAGATATTGCTCCCAATGCAATAAGATAAGAAAAAATAAAAAGAGGACTAATAGTGATTATTTCAGATGTGATTATCTATGTAAAACACAAAGAAATCAATAAAAATTCAGACATCAGTAAGGTCTCTAAATACTAAAAAAATCAGTTACATTCCTATGCATATATCTTTAATAATACATGTAAAAATAACCCATTGAGAAAGATTCAATTGCTGATTCAATAAAAATACAAGATAACTAGAAATAAATGTTTAAATTGAAATGTTGGACTCTAGTGATAAAAATTATAACATTTGATTGAGGGAACATAAGAAAATATTCAAACAAGTAGAAAGACCTATATTTGGTAAAAAAAAAAAAAAAAGAAAAAAAAAAAGAAAAAGAAAAAATAGGAGACCTACTATGTTTCTAGGTAGAAGGACTTAATATTATAAAGGTATAAATTCTCCCCAAATAAATCTATATTTCCCACAATATAAATATCAACAAGATTTAAAAAGCTGAACAAAATTATTCTAAAGTTCATCTGAAAAAATAAAAGTAGGAAAATAGCCAATACTATTTTGAAAAAGGGTAATAATGTTGCATTAGTATATTTAGTAATACAAGAAAAATTTCAAAATATATTAGCTTGTTTAAAGCATATTACAAAATGTTATGAGCATATTTGTGTTAAATTATGCATAAAAGGGGCTTGGAGTAGATTAGCAAAATGTTTCAAGTGGCTGTCTCTCCGTGATAGAATAATGAGTAATATTTTTTTAGCTCATCAATATTTCCTAAATAATAAATTTTTCTTTCATAAAAATTCAGATCATATCTTTACTCCTCCAGGAAGCCTTTCCTTTTTTAACCTCATCCCTTCAGAGCTGGCCTACATGGCTTTACTTTGTTATTTTTAATATTGCAGACATAGTATATCATAATTCTTTGTCCTTCTCTATTCTAGATTGTGATGCTTTTATAAATAAAACTGTGTCATTTATCTCTGCATTTCTCATTCAGAGCCTAGTATATTAGTAGATCTTCAGTAAAATTTGTTGACTGAATAAAAAAACATATATACACAAATAAAATTTGCAACTCCTACTATTACCACTAGAGGGAACCATATTCCCACCAAGACAGTTCTTAGAGCACAAGAATTTTTTTTTTTTCCTTTAAAACAGTGTTGTTTTGAACGGAGAAACCTTCCAGAAGGTATTATCACCTGAAGCGGACTAAATTTATACCATTCCTAAAAATGTGATGTCTATGCTAAAATTGGAACATCTCCAGATATGCTAAGATATTTTACCTTCTGCAAATGTATTGTGCTTAATACTGCTCTATCCATTTTAGCTGTTATTGAAAGCAGTTTTATTGGCCATAAAATTGTGCCCTGTGTCTGTATCTTGTTCCTACAACAGGAGAGTGAGCTCATGTTTAAGACCATTTCCCTCTTCATTGGCAGCTCAGTTGTAATCACTAAAGTTGCACAAAAATACTTAGTTCCATCACAAGGTTAACAGTCTCCCTTGAATCATGTGCTGCTCTAAGAAAATCTAACAGGCAAAATTCCATCCCTAAAAAACACAAAAATTATGTGATGATTTCTAAGAACATTCAAAGATGTATAGAAGTTTGCAACACAAAATAATAATTAAAAGCCTCTCTTGAGACATTTAAAATATGTTCTTGTTTTTAGAATTAAAGTAGTAGCCGCTTTAACAAGGGACAATTATGATTCAAAGAATGACAGGCTGTTCCTGATGAGACTTGAGGGCCAGACAAGTCCATTCAAGGAGGAGAGGTGCCTCCAGAGTAAGATGTGACTGGAATTCATTTTATTTTTAAAAAAAAAAAAAAAGGGTACAGAAATCTACTTAACTAGCAGAGCTACTGTGTTATAAGGGCAGCAACACATACAGAATCTACAAACAATGGACAGTGGCTTGTTTGTAGGTCCCCAGCATTGCCCAGCAGAGGCTTGGTAGCTGTGAGAACTCAAGCCCCAGCTCCACCACTTACTAATTTGTGTGGCTTTGAAGAAGCTACTCAACCTCCCAACGCCTCTGATGCCCCATGTGTAACATGGGGATGGTCGTTAGAACCTACTACATAGGATTCTCAGAAAGATTAAATGAGGAATATATGAAAAGTGCTCAGAATAGCACTGGGTACATAGTAAATGCTCAAAACATTCACTATTACTCATAGACTCAATAAACAACAAAATTTTCAGCAAACTATGCCTGGCACATAATAGATACTATGTTAAGTATGGGCTATTATTATTATAGGCCAGAGGGGCTTTGAGTGATCTCTGTAAAAGATACATTCCCACCACATGCACGTTGCTATCAGACTACCCCACAGCTTACTAACACCAGCTATTATGATTATGCTAGTTCCTTTATTCTGCTAGTTCCATATTCAGTAAGTAACCTTCTGTTAGCCAGTTAGCATTCTATGTCAACATTTTGCTAAGGGGAAATATACCAGTGAACTGGTACTAGTGTTACTGAAATGCACCCTTTATTCATGTAGTATACTAAATAAGATCACATTGTCATTAATGTTCGATTTGGAAGGACTTTAAGCCCCTTCCTGACCAAATCAGTAGGAATTAAGACTTTCCAGGCGTTCTTTCCCCATACATACTCTTAAGGAAATGAGGTTCATTCAATTCAGTTGACAGATATTTATTGAGCACCTGCCGTGTGCCAGGTACTGTCAGGGCATTGTAGTTAAAGCAGTGAGCAGAACAGTCCTCCCCTAAATCCTGCTTCCGTAGGGCTAATGTTCTAGTGGAGGAGACAAATGACAAATAAGGAATACATTGAATAATACTGGAGCAGGAGAGGGCTAAGTCTTATGGAGAGAAATAATCTGACAAGTGAGAGGGGTCTGCGGGGAAGCCCCAGATGTCAGGAGCTGGGGCGACAAGGGCAGCGTGCATTGGTCTGAGAGGCAGTAACTTTGTGGCTCATCTGCTGTGGCTTGTAGGGAGAAAGGGTTCAAATGTTCCCCACTCTGGGTCAGTCTTCACAACTGCTCACCCCAGGCATCCTGCTGAACTCAGGCATTCAGGGATACCCCACTGCTGCCAGGACCACTGGTCCCACAGTGCATTCTCCTAACCCTGGAACTCCACAGTCCCAGCCTCTGCTGCCTCTGAGCAGATGCCCCTGGGCCCCAACTTCCAGGACCTCCATGGGGCAGGAGCAGCTCGTCCTCACCCAGAACCCCGCTGGCCTCCACACACCTCTGAGTTGGACCCAGTGATCACAGAACATCCCTCTCTGTCTCCCTTTCAACCACAGAATTAGTCTCCTCCTATGATGACAGGCAGAAAGGGCTTTCTAATGCATAGATGATCCCCAAATAAAACAGCCCAATATTGATCTATTTTCTGAGGTCCTCAGTCACCTTGGTACAATAGCTTTCTGATCTGATATTGTCCAGCTTTTCCTGTAAAGGGCCAGAGAATAAACATTTTAGGTTTGTGAGCTGGTCAGTTTCTGCTGTATGTTCTTTTTTGGTTTGCAGCCCATTACAAAATCTTTTTAAAATGTTCTCTTAGTTCATGAGCTGCATAAAACCAGATTGTGGACCACAATTTGACAATCTCCATTCTAATCCATTTGGTAGTTACTTACAGGAAAATTAGTAAGTTGTTGCCATGCTTTATCTGTTTTTTTTTTTTTTTTTTTTTTTTTTTTTGTAGAGACAGAGTCTCACTTTATCCCCCTTGGCAGAGTGCCGTGGAGTCACAGCTCACAGCAACCTCCAGCTCTTGGGCTTAGGCGATTCTCTTATCTCAGCCTCCCGAGCAGCTGGGACTATAGGCGCCTGCCACAACGTCTGGCTATTTTTTTGTTGTTGTTGCAGTTTGGCTGGGGCTGGGTTTGAACCTGCTACCCTCGGTATATGGGGTCGGTGCCCTACTCACTGAGCCACAGGCACTGCCCTTGCCATGCTTTTAAATCAGTTTTTTGTTGGTTTATCTTTGTTGATTCCCAAGGCACAATTACCTGCTACATTGGATAATGTATCACTTTGTTAAGACCCGGCAGTAGGCACTAGATTGGTTGCGGGGTGGAAAAGACGTACTTTCTGAAGGGCAGGCACAGTGGTTCCTCTTCAGGGGGGAGTTTGAAGAAGCCGTGGATACACCACCGTGGCTGTAGAGGTGGCCTACATCCTATGGGGTGGCTGGGAGGGAGACGTGCTGCAGAAAGAGTCTCACACTGCTCAGCAGGGGACATCAACAAGGTGGGGGGGTTAGGAAGTGAGTAGGTGGGAAGAGGAGGGAAGGGACCTGGAGGATGAAGACCACAAGCACAACAGAACATGAACAGAGACAGTCCTGGGGTGGAGGGGCCAAAGACATTCTTACAAAGCCAGTAAGACTGTCTTATGTCCCTTTTCAGTCATTTGTATTGCTGAAATGTAAATCCCTTCTAGACTTGTGGCTTTTTCTTCACATGTAAAACTGTGGTTAATTTCAAAACAGCAGGATTTATTGGAAGATATGGAGCAAATCAAAAGATTAGAGAAAGTATTGAAGAGTGAGGCTTGAAAAGACAACGTTCCTGACCCAGCTAATCTGCCAATGTTGAGGTCAGCAGGCAGCCACCCACTCCAGGAAGACAAGCTCCTGTCTCCTTGCCCTGGAGTTGGTAGGACCTGTACCAGCCCTGCTATGTCTATTCGCATCAGGGAAGGCATAGCTCCTCAAAGAAGATCAGGATCCTATAACCAAGGAGAGGAGACCATGGGACAGCTAAAACAACAAGTGTCTGTCCACTCACCCTCTTGCCAGCCTCCCAATAGTGATATTGGGGGGGAAGGAAAGAGGAAGAAAGATCCACGTCGTGGAGGCAGAAAGAAGGGAACAGGCCAGAGTTGAGAGCCCAGTGGAGACAGAGGCTCAGAGCTGAAGGTGATGCTGAGAAATCAGTCCCTAGAAAGTCACGAAACTCCTGGGGAGGTCACTGGAATTTTCCCAAGATGTTAGAAGGGGCTTGAACAAGTTTTATGAAAAATCTAGGCTATATATTATTTCCCTTGCCCTATTCCTTACTCTGTGGCTCTATTGCATCTATAAGATGAAGGATGAGACCCAACATCTGGGGATGGGGACAGTACTCTGAGGTCACTGCCCAAGTAGCCAGCCGGCCACTCCCCTCTACCTGTAAGAAGGAGACCATGGTATAATACTCCTCCATCAAGAAGTTCAACACATGGATGCTAAGGTTTGGATCTAAGAAGGGGTCTTCTGAGATCCATCACACCTTTACTTTATTTACCTGCACGTGGGGCTTCTAAGCTGGTGGTTCTCAAGGGGGGTCTCCAGACAGCAGCACCAGCATCAATCAGGGAACATGTTAAAAATGCCACTTCTAAGGTCCCAGCCCCAATCTACCAAGTTAGAAATTTGGGGGATTGGGGTGGGGTGGTAAGGCAAACAGTAAATATTTTAACAAGCCTCCGGGTGTGTTGGGTGCAGGCTTAGCCTTCAGAACCATCGTTCTAAAGGATCTGCCCCCATCACAGATGGTTCATGAGAGCAAGAAAACATTTCCAGTCTGTGTGTCTTTTCTCTCTATTGAAATTTAGTCAGTTCCCTCTTTGCAAGCACTAAGTAGTAATGTTGCATTCCAGTTACCCTGCATCTGTCTCCTACCTCAGAGCAGCAGACCTCTACACTCTGCCCCTAGAATTATGCCACTGTTGCAAAGATCTCTTTTTCCTTTTTTCCACAGTTAGTTCTGGCTACTGTTTTGGCATTGCGAGGTTATGAGGGTTATTACCAGTGTCCGGTCTTTCCCTCAACTACTCTGGCCAGTAATTTAAATCCCCTGTCCATAGTGGTACCAGCACGAGGGCATCTCTCACATACAGTGCTGTAAGGTAATTCAGAGGGCACAAAACCCTTCCTGCTCACAAAACCTAGACAGCTTTTCTGGCTCCATGTTACCCAAAATCACAAAAGTGGCCAACTGTGCACCTGAGCTTAGCTTTTGCCATGACTTCTGCAAATCAAAAGCCACCTACAGTTTCTCAGTTTTCTCCTAGTTTATTCTCTTCCCAGCATCACAACAGCCAGATCCCCATGAGAAGCTATGAAGATGTTGCCAGGAACGACAGCCTTCCGGTGGGAGCTCCAGGATCCATGCGGACGTTGGTCTTCAGAGCAAACCACAGTCATCTTGTCATTCTCATTGGATTGGATATCTTGTGACAGGCAGGACCTCCCATGATCAGCTAAGTGCCTCCAATTTAATCTGGGCCCCTTCTAATATCCTGGTGCCCCTCATGGGCTATCCCACAACATCAGTAATAGAACCAAAAGCCCCAATCACATAAACCTCAGGGAAAGAGTGAAGGCTCACAGAGGGTAGGCACTAGTTTCAGGAGAAAGGAATATAAGCTGTCACCACACAGTCCTATTAGATACAGCTGGATCACAAAGGGAAGAGAACGACCAGCCAAAGCAAGTTGAAAAGCAGAGCTATCCAACAACTCGTCCGAATGCCCATACCACGTCCTCACATGTGATTAATATCCTGTTTTAGGGCTGTTTTCAGTATGTTTGTCCTCCTGCCACACGACATCCACAAAGGACAGCCATGACACTGCCATCATTCTGGTCCTTTTCATCAAATTTTAAAACAAAATTGAGATTGTACAGTCCTTACGGTATATAAGTTGCATTTTTGATTCATAATTTGTAATATAGTGTTAAGTCACTATATATATATATTCTACATTTATTACTTGTGTAGAATATCATTGTAAATATGATAACTGGGTACCACAGTATAACTAACCAGTTCCCTATTTGGAGGCACTTATGCTCTTGACTGCATGGCCTTCATAGAGCATTCTGTCATTTGCCAATATAAAAATAATTATATTTGATCCTCTGGCTGTGGACTCTTATTTTCCGCGATGCTACTATTAGCATATGTGGATGAGTTCTCATTGACTGCATTTGCCTCTGATATTTTGACCTGTCTCATTACTTTTCAACCTGCTCTGTCAATTTCGTTTTGTGATATACACACACACATATGTATCTCCTTTGATAAACAGCTTATGGCTGAATTTCATTCTTTTAATTAAATCTGAGAGTCTTGTCTTTTAAAAAATACTTTTAAGCTATTCACATCTATCATGACAAAAGTTATACTTGGTCTTTATTCTGTCAATTATTTTATGATTTCTATTTTTTAACACTTTGTAGTTGTTTCTTTTTTTCCTACTAAAGTCATTAAATTTACTTTCCCCCCATTCGTGATTTGGGAATTATATATTTTTTTGCTTCTGTCTGGGCTTAATTTAAAATGTAGAAATACACTGTATATTTGAACTATGCCTTTTAAAAACAGAAATACATTTACATTTTAAAAGTTCAGTCAAGACCAGTGTGTAGAGTCTATATTCCTTCATGATCTCCAATCTCATTGTCCACAGCCCCACAGATAAGCACTGCCCAAACTTCCATGTATTTTCTGTGTGTGTGTTTATGTACAGATTTGTAGATTAAAAAAAAAAAAGTAACAAAATGACTATTTTCTTGCTATTTGCTTTTTTCACTGAATCAGTCCTTATGTGTGTGTCCTGTACTGGAATAGCAGCCCATGATGTGGGCAGACCTAATTTACATAACTACTCTTCTGCTGATAGGTATTTAATTTGGTCCCTGTTTTCACTACTACAGTGTTCTAATAAAAATCTTTTATGTATGTATTTGCGCACCTGTTCAAGTATTTTATGTACAGGGTGGCCACCCTGTATTAATACATAGAAGTGAAATTACTGGGTTAAAAAATAGGCATATTTAAATATTTGATAGCTGCTACCAAATTATCCTTCAAAAAGTTGTTTGAATTTATACACTCTCAAAGACTCTGAGCATACCTGTCACCTCACACCCTTTCTAGTGTTGAGTTTTAATGATCTTTAAAAGCTTTGCCTATTTGATGGTTGAAGATGATATTATTATATATATTATTGCTTTAATTCATGACTGACTCGCTGATAGTGAGGCTGTCCATCTTTTCAGACCTATTCACAATAGGTTTCTGTGAACTCTCTGTACTTACTCTGTGCTTCATGTACTTTTGCCCACTTGTCTGTTATTTATCTTTTTCCATATTTATTTGTAGCCATTCTTTGTATTATGGATTTTAGTCCTTTGTGTGGAATATTTGCTGAAAATATCTATTCCCATGTCTGAACCGATACCTTAATTTGTTTATGGTGACCTTTGTCCCATAAAAGTTTAATATTTTGTAGTAATCAAATATCTGAGTCTATTCCTTCATAGCTTCTGGTTTCATGTCTTTCTCCCTTACTGAACAAGGATCAAGATAGTTTGTATTTTTCACAGAAATTTTTTAATTCACATTTTTATATTTATGAACAGCAGAATTCTTTGTGGTGTACTACTTGGTGAGTTATAACAAATTCAAACAGCCCTGTAACTACCACTTCCAGCAAGATACAGAACAGTTTTATAACCCCTCAAATTCACTCCTGCCCTTCCTCCCACACCCCAGCTGTGGCGACCACTGATCTGTTTTTAAGGGATTTGTCACATAAATGAAACCATAAAGTCCGTGGCCTTCTATCCAACTTCTTCCACTTAGCAGAACGTACAAGAGATACAGCCATTATGTGTACGCAGTCTGCCCCTTTTGTTGATTAGTATTCCATTGTATGGAAGTACCACAGTTATTGATCCGTTCACCAGCTAAAGGACGTTTGGGCTGCTACTTATTTGGGGCTATAATGAATAAAACCATCATGAACATTAACATATAGGTTTTGGGATGAATGTAAGTTTTCATCTCTCTTGGCTGACTCTGAGAGGGGTTACTGGGTCATATGGCAAGTGTGTGTTTAACTTTATAAGCTGTCAAGCTGGCTTCCGAAGTTGCTGTACTATTTTGTGTTCTCTCCCTGCAATGTCTAAGAGGTCCAGTTGCTCTTAGTATTGTCAGTTTAAAAAAAAAATTCTATGCTGTGTATAGTAGTACATTGTGATTTTAATTTGCTTTTTCCTAACTAGTAATATTGAGCATCTTTTTGTATACTTATTTGCCAGCCCATATGTCTGCCTGAGTAAAGGGTCTGTTCAGATCTTTTGTCCATTTTTAAAATGTCCTATTCACTTTTTAGCATTGAATTTTGAAAGTTCTTTATATATTTTTAATACAAGTCCTTTGTCAGATATATAATTTGCAAACATTTCTTCCAGTCTGTGGCTTGTCTTCTCATTCTTCAAACATTGTCTTTTGCAGAGAAGTTTTTAATTTTGCTAAAATCTAGTATTTGTGTTTAACTTATGTATTTAGTATCACATTTTTTAAATCTCTGCCTAACTCAAGAATACAACTGGAAGTTTTGTGGGTTTGGATTTTATATTTAGGTCTGTGATCTAATTTGATCATATTTTGTATAAAGTGCAAGTTCAGAATTAAGATTCAGATTTTTGCATGTGGATATCCAATTGTTTGAGAAACATTTATTGAAAAGACTATTTTTTTGTTGTTGTTGAATTGTGTTTGCCCCTTTGTCAAGAATCAATTGGCCAATTTTATCTATTTCTGGAATAGATGTGTCTATATTTTCACCTATACCACACTGACCTAATCACAGTAGTTTTATAATAGTTCTGGAAATCAAATAGTAAGAGTCCTATGGTGCATATTTTTATCTATAATAAAAAAAAAAAATTATACCAAAAAAAAAAACAAACAAAAAAAAACAATCATGTGGATTAGTTTTCCCCACACTAGTAAATTTTACAAATTCCCAGACACAACTGAGTATTCTACAATTCAACCTAATTCTGAAAGTAACTAACTAAAGTCAGAACACGCTCCACCATTTCAGGACTCAATCTCACAAGGTTTTACCCACTTCAGAAGCCAGCTGTAAGCACTGGGTGCCCAAGGTACTACCACTGTCCATTCAGGCTACAAAGTTGGGAATTCCTGTGACTCCCTCCTCAGGTTTGATAATTTGCTACAATGTTTCACAAAACTCAGGGAACACTAATTTTTCACAGCTAATATTATAAAGGACATAAATGAGGAGCCAGCTGAAGACTTAAATAGTTTAAGGTCCAGCAAAGTCCTGAGCATAGAAGCTTCTCCCTCCAGCACAGGGGTCGGGTAGTGTCACCCTCGGGGAGTGTT
>CAUYPK010015650.1:0-29603 GCA_963574355.1 Loris lydekkerianus | reverse complement strand
GGTTATTAAACACAAACTCACTGGATAATTTGTCTTCCACATAGTCCATTTCTGTTCCTAGAAGTGTTAGCTGTGCTTTCTTTTCAATGAATACTCTCACTCCGTCTTGAACAACTTCTTCATCAGAATCTCCTTTTTTTTGGTATATTCTAGAGTGTAAGAAAGGCCATTGCACCCTCTGCTTCGGATACTGACTTTCATGCCCACGTGTTCAGGCTTGTCTTTAAGAAATTGTTTTATCTTGTTCACTGCTGAAGGTGTCAGGGTGAGGGCGGCCCGGGTGGGCTGCAGCTTCTGCTTGCTCATAGCCCGGACTAAGGAAGCCGACATCTTCACCAACCTGGCGAAGTGCCGGAGCTCGGCAACCTCAACCTCTCTCCATGGACATGGCTGGCACATTGGGGAGATCATCTTTTTAAGATGAAACTCGTCATTTCATTTTATTCTACTCAAAATAATCTCTCAAGACTGCAAATCTTTGTAGCATTCTGGGGTTCCCACTATAGCCAGAGAGGGGCGGGGCAGAGGTGAAGGAAGGATAGGAGAAACCGCCCCAGTGAAGGACAAGAGCCAGTGTGCATCTCAGCCACTTGTCTGCTATGGTCTTGGTGTTCTTCCATATAGATTTCTGCTTTGCTCAACTGACTGCAAACACAGAGAAGGGATGGGCTTTCCCGTTCCGTTTTTTGTTTGTTTGCTCATTTTGTTGTTGTTGTTGTTTTGAGACAGTCGCTCTGGGTGGAGTGCCGTGGGATCATATCGCACAGCAACCTCAAACTCTTGGACTCAAGTGATTCTCTTGCCTCAGTTTTTCTAATTTTAGTAGAGACAGGCTTTTTGCTCAGGCTGGTCTCAAACTTGTGAGCTCAAGCAATCCACCCGCCTCAGCCTCCCAGAGTGCTAGGATTACAGGCATGAGCCACTGAGCCCGGCCCTCTTCTTGAAATCTTTATTTTATTTCTGATTATCTGGCTGGCTTTTGCTAAAACCTGATTGTATAGGTTTTCAAGCAGGCCTTCTTTTTTTACAGGCGTAAGCCACCAAGCCTGGTCGGGCTTTCCTGTCGAGTACTGCAGAGA
Organism: Loris lydekkerianus; assembly: GCA_963574355.1. NCBI lineage: Eukaryota > Metazoa > Chordata > Mammalia > Primates > Lorisidae > Loris > Loris lydekkerianus. The sequence continues at coordinate 28,524 of CAUYPK010015650.1, read as the reverse complement.
GAAGGCACTGTTCATTCATATGTATTCAAAAGAGAAGGCCTACTTGAAAACCTATAAAATCAGGTTTTAGCAAAAGCCAGTCAGATAATCAGAAATCTAACTTATTTTTCCCTTTTGCATTGATATCAAGTCTCTAAGAAACCCTAACATTTTTTCCCATTTCTTTTCATTATGCATCATCAGTGTGCCAGGACTTTGAGTAAAGATTTCTTTTTTCTTTTTTGAGATATAGTCCTACTTGTATGTCATCCTCGGTAGAGTGCCATGGTGTGATAGCTCACAGCAACCTCAAACTCTTGGGCTTAAGTGATTCTCTTGCCTCAGCCTCCCAAGTAGCTGGGACTACAGGCACCCACAACACCCGGCATTTTTTTGGTTGTAGTTGTCACTGCTGTTTGGCAGGCCCAGGCTGAATTCGAACCTGCCAGCTCTGGTGTGTGTGGCTGGCACTCTAGCCGCTGAGCTATAGGCATCGAGCTGTGAGTGGAGATTTCTAATGCCGGCAGACAGATGCTTCTGCAGCTGAGTTGTTTCATTCTTCTCGTCTGGCAACCTTGTATTTGAATCCAACCATTACTCTAATCACACCACCATTTCTGTAATATGTCTCCTACGATCATAGTTGCACTTGGGAGTGGCTGGGGCTGAGAGGGGCAAGCAGCACCTAAGGGGTAGCCTAGGAACATCCTGGGTGACTTAGTTTGAAAACCGCTAGGTGGCAACATTTACTAAGCTGTCAGGCATTCTCTTCCCCTATTAAGATGTTGGACTTGGTTTTCCAGTTACCAGATTGAATAGCAGAGAAGACTGTAGTACCCATTGCTTTAGGTCCCTTTGAAAATGAGGCTATGAGATAAGCAACCTACACTGTACTGGTGTCTGTTCATCACCTGGATTTAGGTACTAAGAGTTTGAAATTGCTCAGTGTGACTGTGAGTCAGTAGCTTCCCGTTTGGCCTCAGTTAGGCATCTGTGGTAGGAGAGACCTGTCTTTAGACTGTGTGGTCTCTTACAGTTTTTTTTCTCTATAATTTATGACTTTGATTACAAATTTTCCCCTATATTTAAAAAAACTTCTAGTAAAACCAGTCTGTCTTTCCCTCTCTCCCTTCCTCCTTCCTCTCTCTCTTCTCTCTTTTGAGCCCAGTCTTTAAACAACAATAACAACTAGCTTTTTATCAAAGGACAGAGCCAGGTGATTTTTAAAAAATTACCAAAATTTCAAGGAAATGAATGTCCCTAGAAGCTAGCCATTTCCCTGGGTTAACTCAAGAGGCTAGATTCTCCTTAATGAGGATGTTTATTTACCAGCTTTCCTAACTTAGCAGCTTTGGGGATATTAAGATCTGTAAGAAACTGTCCAAGGGAAGTATTGTGTATGCTTTACAATGATTAAGCCATTAAGCTCTAATTGGTATTTTCCCACTCATGGGTTTGTATAGGAGGTTTTAGGATAATTCAGGAATTCAGAGCTCATGGTCATCTTGGTGTCATCCATACATTTTGGAATCTGGGAGTTGGGAGCGCAGAAAAGAGGTTTTTGTGGGATTAGATTATAGTTTTTGCTCACAATGTTCTTCCTTGTTGGTTGGTTTTATTGCAGATGAAGTGGAAAGGGAAGGACCTATTTGATTTGGTGTGCCGGACTCTGGGGCTCCGGGAAACCTGGTTCTTTGGACTACAGTACACGATCAAGGATACTGTGGCCTGGCTCAAGATGGACAAGAAGGTGAACCCTGTGAAAGTATAGTAGGGCTGCTGTATGCTTTCTGGTCCTTTTCTAAGCAGACACCTAAGTTATTTGCTCCTCATCAGGGCCATTGCATCTCCATGGTAGAGAAGGCGAGTTCCTGAATTAAGTCATGGAGAAAGCAAGTCTTAGATGCTGCCAGTTTCCTGCTCTCCCCTGGCTCTCCTAGGCAAGCAGAATTTACTAGGAACTGTTGCCGGCCTTGGCTTCATTACCTATTGTCACTAGCCTGATTGCTTCTGGCTTTATGCCCTTCAGTTTACTGAACCACTAGTCAGGCTTTATGAATAAAAATTATCATTATCTTCTTACATTAAAAAAATAATTTATATCTTTGAAAGATTCTCTTAGGGCTCATGTTCTTTAGGGAATCTTTGAAAGTCTTTTGAGAAACATCACGGCATGACTTGAATTAATCATTAATGAGACCTAGAGAATAAAGACTGTCTGGTCCTGTGGTGAAGGAAGAATTCCATTTTGTCCTCCGATTCTCTGGGATTTTGAGACATGATGGAGAAGTCTGGGCTCCTCGCAATTTTAATGTGGCTTAGAAATGGATATTGCCTAAGGCAGCAGTTCTCAACCTGTGGGTCCTGACCCCTTCTTAATGATGAAATTACATTGCAGCGGTAGGAAGGTTGAGAACCACTGGCCTAAGGGAACTGCCCTCTGCATGGTTTTATGTATTTACACAAAGACACACTTAACAACTTTCCTGCCTACCTAACCATGAAGACAGTTGGGGAGCAGGGCCATATGCTTTCGTCAGTAACTCCTAAAAGACACCTGAATCTCCAAGTAATTTGATGTCTAATTCTTTTTTTTTGAGACAGAGCCTCAAGCTGTCGCCCTGGGTAGAGTGCTGTAGCATCACCGCTCACAGCAACCTATAACTCCTGGCCTCAAGCGATTCTTTTGCCTCAGCCTCCCAAGTAGCTGGGACCACAGGTACCCACCATAATGCCCGGCTATTTTTTGGTTGCAGCCGTCATTGTTGTTTGGCGGGCCCGGGCTGGATTTGAACCTGACAGCTCATGTGTATGTGGCTAACACCTTAGCCATTTAAGCCACAGGCGCTGAGCCTGGATGTCTAATTCTTACCACAAGTGGTACACCCTTGTAATTGCCTATCTGAAGTTATTATCTACTACATGGGCATGAGAAACAATGAAGGCTAAAAACCTCTTGTCTTTTACCAGTTTTTCTTTCTCTTATTTATTTTTTATTTTTTTAGAGACAGAGTCTCACTTTGTCACCCTTGGTAGAGTGCTGTGGCGTTATAGCTCACAGCAACCTCCAGCTCTTGGGCTTAGGTGATTATCTTGCCTCAACCTCCTGAGTAGCTAGGACTACAGGCGTCTGCCGGAATGCCTGGCTATTTTTTTGTTGCAGTTTGGCCAGGGCTGGGTTTGAATCTACCACCCTCGGTATATGGGGCTGGTGCCTTACTCACTGAGCCACAGGCGCTGCCCTCTTTTTTTTTTTTAAAAAAAGATGGTCTTGCTCTGGCTCAGGCTGGTCTCGAACTTGTTCACTCAAGCAGTCCACCCGCCTTGGCCTCACAAGTGCTAGGATGATAGGTGTAAGCTAACGTGCCCGGCTCTTTCTTTCTTTCTTTCCTTTTTTAAAAAATTTTAAGCATGGGGGTGGTGGGTTCAAGCCCGGCCCTGGCCAAAACAAAACAAAAAAAAAAAAAAAAAGGAAAATTTTAAACATGCATGAGAAGATAAAGTTTTTCATTTTTTTGTTTTTCTTTTTAAGAGGCAGAATCTTGCTTTGTTACCCAGGCTGGAGTTCAGGGGTGCAATGATAGCTCATTGTAACCTTAAACTCCTGGTCTCACATGATCCTCTTGCCTCAGCTTCCCAAAGTGCTGGGAGTGTAGGCATGAACCACTGCAGCTGGCCACTTTTACCAGTTTGAAGTCTAAGTGTTCAAATTATGTTCACATATGTACACAGTAATCTGAATCTTCACTTTGGAATCCATGCTGGTTGTAAGTTTCAAAAGCTAATTCCCAATGGTTATGATCACCCAAAGATTATGATCATGAACATCAAAGTGTTTCTGGGTATCAGTATCTGCAAGGGTGTCCTAGATCAGGTTTATTTTAAATCTCTTAGGCACTGCCACCCAGAATTTGAGCTGGAGCATGGAGAATTATGTGTCTAAGACAGCAAAATTTTATGTATGTTTTTTATGATTATCAGCAAAGTGAATTTTAAATCATACCTGATCAGGATCCATGGATCCTGCTGCTCAAAAGAGATACATTATGACACATGCCAGTAGAGCCTGGTAGCCCATCACATAGCATGTTATGTCCTGAAACAAAATTCACTCTGGAGAGCAGATGGCTGAAGACTTTCAGGGGGTGGATGGAATTGTTAGAAGATGAAAGGCAGTGGTTTACTGACTGTGCTTCAAGCATTTTATGGAGGTTCCTTGAAACTCCGGGTTGTCGTGATCAACATGTTTCACTTCTATTGCTCAGTTAATGTTTAGATGATTTCACAGAAATCTAGTTCATTATCTCTAAGCTTTATGTACTTAAATATTTAGCATGGACATTAAGAATAAAGGAAGAGGGGGCCGGGCCCTGTGGCTCACTCCTGTAATCCTAGCACTCTGGGAGTCTGGGGTAGGTGGATCGCCTGAGTTCACAGGTTCTGAGTCAGAGCTACACCCTGTCTCTAAAAATAGCTGGGCATTGTAGTGGGCACCTGTACGCCCAGCTACTTGGGAGGCTGAGGCAAGAGAATTGTTTGAGCCCAAGAGTTTGAGGTTGCTGTGAGCTATGATGTCACAGCACTCTACTGAGGATGATAAAGTGAGACTCTGTCTCAAAAAAAAAAAAGAATAAAGGAAGATTCCACTACTTTAGAAAGTTAAAAAATCTTCAGTTTACTAGAAAAGATGGTGCCCAAGATACGTGAGTGATACATTTGTAGTTTTTAACTATTTCTGGGGCTTTCAGAACATTTTTGCCTTAAACTTAGGTGCATTCTCCCTTGAGGATATTGATTAATTTTGTTCAGTAACACCATGGAAATGAATATTACCTCTTGTTATAGATGGTATTGTCAATGCTTAAAACTGTAGAATCACAATCTTTGAGAAAGGTGATGAATTTAGCAGTCAGGACAAAAAGCTTTGTGCACTCCGTGTAAAAGATTTCTTTGATGGTAGCAGGAGAGGAAGAGATGCCAATAATAGTGTGTTTTGTCTTTTGTTCTGCAACTTTGCAGGTGCTAGATCATGATGTTTCCAAGGAAGAACCAGTCACGTTTCACTTCCTGGCTAAATTTTATCCTGAGAATGCTGAAGAGGAGCTGGTTCAGGAGATCACACAACATTTATTCTTCTTGCAGGTACACCAGTCCCATGCTACCCCCAAATTTTGAGAGAATTTGTCCAGGCATGGTTGCAGAGTCAGCCTGAGTTAACCCCTTGGAGTTGCCTGCAAATACCTTCACATTGCAAAAAATGCTCTGCCTCTGGAATGTCAGCTCCTTTGGTTCTATGATGGAAAAAATCTTCAGAAAAGAACTGTACTTTAGCGAAGATAATTGGTGTCAGATGGAATTGTGAAGGTGTAATGGTGAATAATGGATACAAGTAGCTATCTAATTTGAAACCTCATTCAAGGTAGATCCTGTTTTCTTCTAGCTAACTTAAAAGTACGCAGTAGTTGCAAAGGAAGGGTAAACAGAGTCTTTTTTTTTTTTTTTTTGTGCAGTTTTTGGCTGGGCCCGGGTTTGAACCCACCACCTCCACTATATGGGGCTGGTGCCCTACTCCTTTGAGCCATAGGCGTTGCCCAAGAGAGTCTTACAAAGCAGTAGTTCTTTCAAAAATTCAAACTCTGTTCTCATTAAGGCAGGATTTCAGAACTCCAGTGACACTTGGTTTATCCTGAGCATGTGTTCCAGACATCACGCTTCATGCTACTCTGTGTCTGTAATTATCTGATTTCTCCCTTACTCTCTCATAGACTATAAGCCCCTTAAAGGCAAGGCTCATTGATTGCACAGTAGGCACTCTGTAAGTAATTGCTCAACTGAATTGAAGAAATTAAGGGATTCGTAATTACAGGTTGACCATCTAGGGGCACAGGGAGGGGAACTAGTCTGAAGATGAAAATCTTGTCAGTTTTGCTTGTGTTTTTACTGCTTGGTCAGAGCACCTCCCCATTTTCATGACTACTTGTAGGGATTGGCACTGGAGATGCTTGTGAACCCAGCAGTACCAGTCAGTGTACCCAGTGATTTCCTTTTTTTTTTAGAGACAGAGTTTCACTTTGTCACCCTCAGTAGAGTGCCATGGTGTCACAGCTTACAGCAATCTCCAGCTCTTGGGCTTAGGCGATTATCTTGCCTCAGCCTCCTGAGTAGCTGAGACCATAGGTGCCTGGCTATTTTTTTGTTGTAGTTTTGCCGGGGCTGGGTTTGAATCCCTCCTCTCGGTATATGGGGCCGATGCCCTACTCACTGAGCCACAGGTGCTGCCCCCAATCAGTGATATAAAAGATGGCGGCAGGGGTTACGTGATTTCCCAGAGGTGGGTACTATACATACGTGCGCACACACACAGACACATACGCTTGCATATAGGAGATGGTAAATTTCTTTCCATGTTTTCCAGTCAAAGGGAAGACCTTTCAGTTTTTCTGTAGTGTGGCTTTTTTCCCCTTTGGACAGAAATCAGAGGATTAGAAAGTTACACACTTTGAAAACTTCTCAGGTTTCATTTTCGTTTAAGAATGTAAAGTCAGTTTTAAAACCTGAGAATTTTTGTCTTTGAATGAAGCCATATAAAGATCTCGTAGGTCCCCCAATGTCCTAGCATTACAGAAATGGCGGCTTTCTTATAAGCACTTGAAAGCAGTGTCTATCCCTCATGTGACTTTGGCTTGATTTTCCTTCCTACTGAAATGTTAGGGTGTTTTTATGACTGAGCAAAGCAAAATTTACTACTTTTATGAATCTGGCGATTGGTGACATCTGTGAAAAGAGATGGCTTTCCTGTTGTGCTTATTTCAATGTGCCCCCACTTCATGGGGCTGTCTTCTTGGTCTGGGACATCACAAGCTGCACCACTCTAAGAAATTAAGTTTAATGAAATATGTTAATTCAACATTATGACTTAAGAATTACATTTCCTGGATCTCACATACACTTAAAAATTGAATCGATCAAATTTTATTGCTTCCTTTTTCCTTAGAGCAGCACATTGAAGGTGATTTTTTTTTCTGTAGTCATAACTCAGTGACTTTTGTTGTATGGTAAGATTTAAAAGTAGATGTATTTCCTCTACTGCTGCGTGTGCTCAGCATGGGCTGAGGCTGCATTCACACTCAGTGCCACTCCTGACACTTCCTGCATTCACAGTTCTCTGATACAGATGCCCATCTCTGTTTTAACTACAGAGATTGTTTCTCCTTTTCAGCATTGATCGTGAAGAGGTAAGAGGGTTTTATTTGTAGCCATCTTACCAATAACTAACTTCTCAGTGACTGAACTCTCAACCTGTTTGCATCCACAACAACAAAAACAACAACAAAAAAATCCCTGTACCCTTTGTCAGAAACTCATTAACAGACTGCTTTGGCGGTTCTTATTGGCACATCCTGCAGCCATCTGCTATGACCAGCCTGCACAGCTCACTTCCGTGCACATGGTGTCATATCTCCCTTGTTGTCCCTTTCAGGTAAAGAAGCAGATTTTAGATGAGAAGATCTACTGTCCACCTGAGGCTTCTGTGCTCCTGGCTTCTTATGCCGTCCAGGCCAAGGTAGGCTCACAGAAGAAAAATGTATTCTTCCTGGGCATTATCTTGGGTCAAAAGATCACTCCTCTCTTTTCTTTCTCTGGATTTTCCGGACTTCACAGAGACTTGGCCCAGAAAGTGAGATGTTATGGGACTTAGGGACTTGGAAGAGCCTCTGTCTGTGTCCCAGTGTCTGTATAATTGTGTGTGTGTGCGTGCATACACATACAAATGATAAGTGTATCATTCTCATGAATTAAAATTCATTCCAAGTAAATTCATTCAGAAAGGTGAATTTTCTGTGTAATTTCATTATGCACATATGGTTCATTACATTCACTGGACCAACCTCCTCTTTTATTAACCAAGAAAAATGAATAAATGGTCTCTAATTTTAGCCAAATGTGGCCTTAGGTTGGAAAGGCTGAGAATCTCGCTTTAAACCTTTCTTCTGAGAACCAGCTGCCCTGTGTGTGGAGACTACACCACACTCTGCTTCATCTCCCTCCACCCTTTAAGGATGTGAGATCCGTACATGTGGCTGGGTGCTACAGAGTACAGGTGCTATGGCCTGCTGAGCCCAGCTGAGATGTCTGTTTAGCTGAAAAAAAAATCATTCACTCTCACTGTAGACTTTTTGAGATAGCATCTTGCTCTGTTGCCCGTGTTAGAGTACAGTTGGATCATCATAGCTCGCTGCAACCTCAAACTCCTAATCTCAAGTGATCCTCCTACCTCAGCCTCCCAAAGTGCTAGAATTACCCCACCACACTTGGTCTCAGACCTTTTTTTCTTTTTTTTTTTTTGAGGCAGAGTCTTAATATGTCGCCCTCGGCAGAGTGCCATGGCATCACAGCTCATAGCAACCTCACGGCAAGAGAATTGCTTAAACTCTGGAGTTTAAGTAGCTGGGACTACATGTGCCCTCCACAATGCCTGGCTGTTTTTTTGTTGTTGTAGTTCCCATTGTTGTTTGGCAAGTCTGGGCCGAGTTTGAACCTGCCAGCCCTGGTATATGTGATTGGCACCCTAGCTGCAAGCGCTGAGCCTTTTTTTTAAAAATTGAGACAGAGTCTCATTTTGTCACACTCAATAGCAACCTCAAACTCTTGGGCTCAAGCAATTCTCTTGCCTCAGTCTCCCTATCTGACTTTTTTTATAGGACCATTTAGGGAGTGTCAGCCTGGATGCTTCATGTCTGTCAGATTTCCCACTTTAATCATATACCACTTTCTCTTGGTTCCTCTGCTTTCTGCCTTTCACTGAAGCATAGAGGAATGTCCCTGGAATTGGGGCACTTTAATTTGTGTCATGACTTTAAAGCATAATATTTTCCTTTTAAATTATAGGTATCCATAAAGCCATTTCCCTATAATAGGAGAAAAATTAATAAGACACTCTTTTTAGCTCATTTTCTGGGGTAGCTTAATACAGTTTCAGATCAAAGCCAGGAAGTAACTGGCATATCAGTGGGAGTGGGTGGGAGAGGTGGGGATGGTAAAAATATGTTGTGCAGCTAGATGTGGTGGCTCACACCTATAATCCTAGCACTCTGGAAGGCTGAGGCATGTGGATTGTTTGAGTTCAGGAGTTTGAGACCAGCCTGAGCCAGAGCGAGAACCTGTCTCTAGTAAAAATAGAAAAACTAGCCAGGTATTGTGGCAAGGGCCTATAATCCCAACTACTCGGGAGGCTGAGACAAGAGGATCACTTGAGCCCAAGAGTTTGAGGTTCCTGTGAGCTATGATGCCATCGCACTCTACCCTGGGTGACTTGTACATGCTGATTAGACCAGTGGAACGCCAAAGTCAATTTAATTGTTTGATGACTCTTCCAATATTTGCTGAGTATTGACCAGGCTTGGGGAGTGGGATCTGTTGACTCTAAAGTAAATATTTCCCTCAGCAATTTGCCCAAGGTCATGTGGGCAATCTTGGGTAAAGTTAAAGGCAGAATTCATGGCTTTGGGATAGCATTATGTGCCTCCCTGTTCCACTTCTCTGAAAAATGAGTAATTGAGCAAACTGAAATTGGGCCTTCGTTCAACTAAAACATATGCTTCCTTTTATGCTTTGATCAAGAATATTTGCAACAGGAAAAATGTATCCTTTCCATCAGTATCACCTGAAAGTGATGAAGTAGTCATTGTCATTTTCATTACATCTGATCAGTTCCTGGCCCAGAGTTGAATTCCTTTTCTCATGCTGAGAGGAGACCCAAGCTGTCAAGGACACTACCTCTCCTTGAAGGGCTTCAGTTTTAATGGCTCCATTTTGTTTCTGTAGGTTTTGGGCCACAAATTCAAAGTCCGCCTGTGGAAAAAAATATCACTTTTCAAGGAACCAACAGATGTTTGCTTAAACAGATTTCACTGTAGGAAAGCCCTACTAATTTGGATCCTACTAATTTAGAGATGAAAGTGATTCACAGACAACATATGTGGTTCATATGGGGGAGGATGTTCTAACTATTTTTTCCGGTGTAAATTTTAAGGATGTTACAAGTAAAAGTAATCTATGGTTTAAAGTCTTCGTTTGGGAAATCAAGGTTTACTATAACATGTGTCCAATTTCTATGACTGCTGGTTAACTTTAAGCGGAGATCTTTGATTATACTGTTAATAAGGTCTTATATGTCCATAGTATTTTCCAGTTTTACAGTGTTTTTGTTTGTTTGTTTTTTGAGACAGAGTCTCACTTTGTCATCCTTGGTAGAGTGCTGTGGTGTCATAGTTCACAGCAACCTCAAACTCTTAGGCTCAAGGGATTCTCTTGCCTCGGCCTCCCGAGTAGCTGGGATTACTGGCACCTGCTACAATGCCCTTATTTTTTAGAGACGATGTCTCACTCTTGTTCAGGCTGGTCTCAAGTCTGTGAGCTCAGGCAGTCCACCTGCCTTGGCCTCCCAAGTACTAGGATTAGCCACCGTGCCCTGCCTCAGTTCTACAGTGTTATAACATGAATATTTTGTATGATCCTCAGTATAGTTTGTTTTTTTCCAGAAGACAAGGTATTATTCCTGTCTTACAGATGAGAGATTTAAGGTTCAGAAAGGAATAGTGATTTGTCCAAAGTCACATACTTTCATGTTAATTCTGCTTTTATGGAAATATATAGTCCACTTTTTTTTTTTTTCCTGAGACAGAATCTCACTTTATCGCTGTTGGTAGAGTGCCATAGCATCACAGCTCACAGCAACCTCTAACTCCTGGGCTTAGGCGATTCTCTTACCTCAGCCTCCTGAGTAGCTAGGACTCCAGGCACCAGCCACAACACCTGGCTATTTTTTTGTTGCAGTTTGGCCGGTGCCGGGTTCGAACCCACCACCCTCAGTATACAGGGCTGGTGCCCTACCCACTGAGCCATAGGCGCCACCCTATAGCCCACTTCTTGATTTGAAGCAGAATGGAATGAGAGAGTGGAGGTGTGATGGACTTGGTGTCCAGGCTGCCTTTGTTAGCACGTTGCCATAGCCCCTTGCCATCTAGCATGAGGGGGGTCTGTCAGTAACAAGCACTGCCTTTTTCTAAATTCCAGTTTGATTTGTAGGCTCAACATTAGTCCAAGCTTTTCAGAAAGTTATACTGGTTCCTGCCATTATATTCAGCTTGTTTTCTTCTACCACTTTTCTGAAAACAGAAAGGAACTTTAAAAGTATGGAGGGGAAAGTAATTGAGCTCATTAACACATGGAATATAATTATGCAGAAATATATTCATTACAGTATTTCAGCTGTTTGAATGATATAGGCACAGTTAATTCCAAAGCTTAAAGAAACAATTACCCTCAAAGTATAAATACAAATACTAATCACATGGTTCAGTTAACAAGAGCCATATTTCTTGGTTGGAATTTCAGTTATACTTGAATCAGAAAGTGTAGGCAGGGGGTTTTTTGGTCCAATCACATGACACTAAACCATCTTGCAATGTTCAAACCACCTGTTGGATTTTATATTGACCATTTGGTGTTTGAAATGTGTTCTTATTAAAAATGACTTTGGGAGGGAATGGCATGTAATTTACAAATCTGGGGGAGGGGGGTACTGCCTGCAAAGGGGACAAGAGGGTGGGAGGGGAGCCTTAGTGTTTCTTACTACTCTTTAATGCAAATCAGGGAGAGAGTGCCAAAATACAATTAAGTTAAGAAACTGAGTATATGTAAAGTTTAGGTAGAGGGTAGCAAAAGTTGAGACTGGAGAGGTCTGCAGGGGATCATATCATAAAAGGCGTTAACTTTGTTCTGTGGGTGATGCAGACCAGAGAAGGTTACCTTTGGTGGCTTTGTGAAGGACAGATTGGAGTGGGATAAGTTTAGAGACAGGGAGACCCATTAGAAGACTGTGCTAGTTAGTTAGCCTGGTGAGAAAATATTAGGTTCACGTCTCAGGTAGTGATTGGTTAAAGAAGAGCCATCTGACTTAAAAATATCCAGGAGATAAAAGTTAAATAGTAAAAGGTAAATAGTGCTATACTCTGCATATCTTTTTTTTTTTTTTTGCATAGCCTATTACACATTGATTTCTCCCCCCCCCCCCCAGCCCCACGAACATCTATTTTGAGATGTATCCATGTTGCATGAGTACATGTAGCTCATTGATTTTTTTTTTTTTTTGGCTGGGGGGTTGGGTTTGAACCCGCCACCTCCAGCATATAGGGCCCTACTCCTTTGAGCCACAGGTGCCACCCCCGGCTCATTGATTTTTAACTGCTGTGTGGTAGCCTTGTTACATTAACCTAGTTTATCCATCCCCCTTCTGAGAGAGAGATGATTTGATTTCACTTTTCTCCAACAGTGCTTGACTGAAAATCCTTTTGTATGATTCTGTGAGTACATGTGCAAAAGTTTTGTTTCCCTTAAGGTAGCTTTCTAGAAGTTCTAGAAGTTTCTAGAAGTAGAATTGACAAAAGATATGTACCTAAATACAAAAAAAAAACTTGAGCTTATAGGAAAAAGACAAATAGTAGAAAAATGGACACAAAGGATATGAACTCCCACTTTATAGAACAGAAAATGACAATGGTCAGTAAATACAAAAAAGATGTTTGATCTCACCAGTAATCAGGAAAAAGAAAAATGGAAACAACAGTAAAATAACATTTCAAACACATAAAATTCTCAGAATTACTGAGTTCTTAATTCTTTTTAATTTTATTTATTATTATTATTATTGTTGTTATTATTTGAGATAGAATCTCACTATATTACCCTGGATAGAGTGCTGTGGTGTCACAACTCACAGCAACCTCAAACTCTTGGGCTTAAGCGATTCTCTTGCCGTAGCCTCCCAAGTACTGGGACTATACGCACCTGCCACAACGCCCATCTATTTTAGTTGGCCTAGTCCAGGTTCGAACCCTCCACCCTCTGTGTAGGTAGTTGGCACCCTACCCACTGAGCTACAGGTGCCGCCTTTCTTTCTGTTTTTCTATTGTTTAAATAAACGCAGTGAATATCCTCACTTATGCTTCTTTGGGCATATGTAAATAATACTTTTCTATCATAGATATCAAGAAATGGTATAACTAGGTTGAAGGATAAGAACATTTAAAATTTAAATAATCTCTGCTCCGTGCTCAGTGGCTAGGGAGCCGGCAACATACACCCAGGCTGGCAGGTTCCAGCCCGGCCCTGGCCTGCTAAACAACAATGACAACTGCAACCAAAAATAGCCGGGTGTTGTGGCAGGCGCCTGTGGTCCCACCTACCTGGGAAGCTGAGGCTTTGAGGTTGCTGTGAACTGTGGTGCCACCAATACCTACTGAGAGCGACATAGTGAGACTTAAAATTTTTTTTAAGTAATGTTAAGTGCAAGAAGCCAGATACAAAAGGCCACTTTTTTTTTATGGCTCCATTTACCTGTATATGAAATTACAGAGTAGGCAAATGCATTGATACAGAAATTATATTTGATATTTACCAGGGAATGGAGGAATGGAAGAAATTAGGAGTGACAGGAGATATTAGGATTTCTTCTTAGGGTAACAGAAGTGTTCTGGAATTTTTTTTTTTTTTTTATAAATGCCTTTTTATTTATTTATTTTGCAGTTTTTGACCAGTGCTGGGTTTGAACCCACTACCTCCGATATATGGGGCAGGCTCCCTACTCCTTGAGCCAGAGGCGCCGCCCAGTGTTGTGGAATTTAATAGTGGTTATGACTGCAGTGTTCTGAATATACTAAACGCCACTGAGTTGTACGCTTAAATTAGGTACATTTTATGTGTATAAATTTTATCAATTAAAAAAATCAGTCTTTTAAATTTTGCTAATCTGGGCTTGACACGAGTGGCTCACATCCCAGCACTCTGGGAGGCCAAGGCAGGTAGATTGCCCTGAGCTCACAGGTTCGAGACCAGCTTGAACAACAGTGGGACCTCCTCTCTAAAAAATAGCCGGGTGTTGTGGCAGACATCTGTAGTCCCAGGTACTTGGGAGGCTGAGGCAAGAGAATTGCTTGAACCCAAGGGTTTGAGGCTGCTTTGAACTCTGATGCCATGGCACTCTACTTAGGGTGACAAAGTGGGACTCTGTCTCCCCCTACCAGAAAAATAAATAAATTTTGCTAATCTGATAAAAAATAGATTTTTTTAAGTTTGCATTTCTGTCCTTTCCATTGGTTGCTGTGCATCCTTTCATAGATTTATTGGCCATTTGTGTTTCTTTTCTCTGTGAATTCTATTTATGGCTTGTCCACTTTTCCACTGTGTTGCTTTTCTTTTTCTATTTGATTTTGTCTGTTTTTACATATTAGACTTATTGGTCTTTTTCTTTGTGTGTGTGTGTGTTTGAGACAGTCTCACTTTGTCCCCCTCTGTAGAGTGCCACAGCGTCACAGCTCCCAGCAACCTCCAGCTCTTGGGCTTAGGCGATTCTTTTGCCTCCGCCTCCCGAGTAGCTGGCACCACGGGTACCTGCCACAACACCCGGCTATTTTTTGTTGCAGTTTGGCCAGGGCCGGGTTTGAACCTTCTACCCTTGGTATACGGGGCCGGCACCCTACTCACTGAGCCACAGGCGCCACCCTGATTTTATTTTTTTCTTGAGATAGACTCTCCTTCTGTTGCCCAGGCTAGAGAACAGTGGTGTCAGCCTATCTTGTTGCAACCTCAAACTCCTGGGCTCATGCAATCCTTCTGTCTCAGCCTCCATTGTAACTGGGACTACAGATGTTCACGCCACAATGACCAGCTAATTTTTGCCTTTTTTAATAGAGAATGAGTCTCACTCTTGCTCAGGCTGGTCGCAAGCTCTTAGTATTTGGTATTTACCAGGGAATGGATAAAATTAGGAGTGACAGCATTCCCCCATTCCCTGGTAAATACCAAATATAGCTGGCTGTTGTGGTCGGCACCTGTCCCAGCTACTCGGTAGGCTGAGGCAAGAGATTTGCTTAAACCCAAGAGTTTGAGGCTGCTGTGAGCTATAACGCCATGGCATTCTACCCAGGGCGACATAGTGAAACTCTGTCTCAAAAAAAAAAAAAAAAAAAAAATTTAAGTAATGTTAAGTGAAAGAAGCCAGATACAAAAGGCTTGAGCTCAAGTGATCCTCCCACTTTGGCCTCCCAGAGTGCTAGAATTATAGGCATGAGACACCACATGGGGCCAACTCCAAAAGCCTTTTAAATGGTAAACTCCCTTCTTAAATTTAAATTCAATTGGTTTATACCAGAGATAGATTTAAGTTTTCTGAAGTTTATATAATTTAGGAGATTCTCTTTGATATAAGAATACCAAATTGTGAGTATAAAATTAGGTTCAAGACTATGTGGGTACAGAGACCTGAAATCCAAGCTTCTTTAGCTTCACATTCATCCTGGTTATATTATCAGAGCACATTAATTACATGAAAGGATGAAGAACAGCCATCTCTATCTCTGGAGTAGTATCTTTTCTATTCATCAACTGTGTTTCTTTAAAAGACATCTTTAAGAGCAGATTATATATATCAAGGTGGCTTTTTTTTTTTTTTTTTTTTTTAATCAAGGTGGCTTTAATGTTGAAAGTGGAGTTAGTCCAGTGGAGAAGTTCTTTCAGCAGGGTCTTTACTTCTGCATTGCTTAGATGTAATGTTTTGATCAGTAGAGTAGCTGAGCACTCAAGTATAATAATGGAGATTGTTAAACTTGCAAGCCTTTGGAACTTGAATTTACAGCTTTAACTTTGTGTATCTGCTTACTTTTGCATTAAAATTTGGTCAGCACCATTAAAAAGTTTGCATATGCAACTATCAGTGCTTTCTTTAACATACTACCCTTTCAAAAATTGGGGAGGCAAACAGTGACCATTGCTGCATCCTCAATAATGCAGAGGATGATGTAATAATAAGGATACCTGACTTTCATCTGAGACAGGCTCTGTTAGGACCTTTGCTATACAGATGTGGAAGCTGAGGGTTAGGGAGAGGATGCCTTACTCAAGACTTAGAGAGGTACTCTAGACCTCTCTTTTTAATATCCTGTAAGGCCAGTTCTCTCACATGACAAATAAGAAGACAGACTCCAAGAGACCTAAGATCTTTTGACAGTAGCTTGCATGTGTCAAGCATGTTTTCTTTTAATTTTTCTTTTGAGAGCAGGTTGTATGTGTCAAGCACAGTTTTTATTTTGTTTATATTTAGAGCTTTTTTAGACAGAGTCTTACTCTGTGGCATTTTTTTCCTTTCTTGAACTCTTTTTCTTTCTTAAATTTATTTATTTATTTTTTTTAGATGGAGTCTCACTCAGTGGCCCTGGACAGGGTGCTGTGGGGTCATAGTTCACAGCAACCTCCAACTCTTGGGCTTAGGTGATTCTCTTGCCTCAGCCTCTCTAATAGCTAGGACTATAGGGACCCACCGCAATGCCTGGCTATTTTTAGAGATGGGGTCTCATCTTGCTCTTGCTCAGGCTGTTCTCTATCTCCCGAGCTCAAGCAATCCATCTGCCTCAGCCTCCCAGAGTGCTAGGATTACAGGTGCGAGCCACCTCACTCAGCCTATTTTGTTTATTTTTAATTTAATTTATTATTATGTTTTTATTTCTGAATGTTCCAGGGGCACAAACATTTTGGTTATGTGCATTACTTTTGTACAGTTTAAGTCAAGGTTATATAATTGAATCCACACCCCCCCCCCCCCCATAGTTTTAAGAACTATGTAGTACCATTACCTGGGAAGGTTAGAAAAAAATGTAAAAATAAAAAATAAAAAGCGTATGGGCATTATTCCATTTGATCCCTACAAGAGACCTACCAGATAAATACTATTATTATTCCTGTTATGCAGACGAGAAAACTGAGGCACAAAAATTTCCAAGGTCACTAAGTGAAAAAGGGGTAGTATTGCACCTTAAGCAGCATTCTGGGCTCCTGCCTTCCGAGGGAGTGCCGTCAAAGCTCCATGCAGTTATGAGTTATTACATCTCCAAGCATCTTAGAAGTAAAGAGAAGCTAGGGTCTTTCATTTTGTTTTTAAATGAAGAAATGCCTAAAGAGGGTTACAAAAATGTGTCATATTTAAAATGTTTAAATTTAACAGATTAATTTCTTTAACATTAAAAAAAACATTCAGGGGCAGGGCGACATGGCTCACACCTGTAATCCTAGTACTCTGGGAGGCAGAGTCAGGAGATCACTTGATCTCAGCAATTTGAGACCAGCCTGAGCAAGAGTGAGACCCTTCTCTGCTAAAAATAGAAAAACTAGCTGAGCATTGTGACAGGCCCCTATATAGTCCCAGCTACTAGGTAGGCTGAGGCAAGGAGGATCGCTTGAGCTCAAGAGTTTCTTTTGTTTGTTGGTTTGTTTGTTTTTATAGAGACAGAGTCTCACTTTATTATCCTTGGTAGAGTGCAGTGGTGTCACACAGCTCACAGCAACCTCCAACACCTGGGCTCAGACGATTCTCTTGTCGCAGCCTCCCAAGTAGCTGAGACAATAGGTGCCTGCCACAATGCCCGGTTATCTTTTTGTTGCAGTTTGGCCGGGGCTGACTTCGAACCTGCCACCCTTGATATATGGGGTGGCACCCTACCCAGTGAGCCACAGGCACCGCCTAAGCTCAAGAGTTTTTGAGGTTGCTGTGAGCTATGATGCCACAGCACTCCACTCAGGGCGACTGAGTGATTCTCTAAAAAATAAAAGCGCCAATAAATTTCTGCTACTTGCAAAATAATTAGGAGATTCAAAGGAACTATTAATTCACAAGGCTTTACAATGGTGTGATATGAGAATGAAACATGATTTAAAGTTGATGATGAACATTTGCTTTCAATCCTATGTCTGTGTTTGGTGGGCAGTTTCATCTGGAAACAATACCAGAAGTCTAACTTGAGGCTCTTTGGGCAGGAAAGGGTGGGCAAAATGTCCTGATTTGGTGGTATATAGAATCAGCCACTTTGTGCCTGATCTTTCTTTGTTTTCCCAATGTTGGTGGGTAAAAGGATAAATGTTTATAAAAGATTAAAGTACTGAGCTTTGTTTCTTTTCATTAAAAAGAAGAGCCACTGAATGCCAATGCCAATACTATATTCTACTGTATGTTTCATAGTTAGTTTCTTTTTTAAATTTTTATTTATTTTTTTTTTTGGAGGCAGTCTCACTTTCTTGCCCTCGGCAGAGTGCCATGACGTCATAGCTCACAGCAACCTCAAATTCTTGGGCTCAAGCCATCCTCTTGCCTCAGCCTCCCACGTAGCTGGGACTACAGGTGCTGCCCCCAATGCCTGGCTGTTGTTTTAGAGAGGAGGTCTCGCTCTGGCTCAGGCGGGTCTCAAACCTGTGACCTCAGGCAATTCATGCACCTTAGCCTCCCAAGTGCTGGGATTACAGGCATGAGCTACCACACCCAGCCCTCTCTTTTTAAAATTTTTAAAGTTTTTATTATTTCCTGGTCATATTTACATTTTCTAGGAAAGAAAGGAATTTTTTTTTTTTAATCAGAGAAGAAATTTCCAAGTCATTGTTCCCGGAGGAATAAAATAAAATGCAGGGCCTGTTTCCAGCCCTACTAGTGACTTCTCTGTAGCTTTAGGAAAATCAATTAACCTTTTACTCTTTTTTTTGTCTGTACAATAGGAATGACAGTTTTGACATCAGATTGTTCCAAAGTATTTTTTCCGATCCTTGAGTGAAAGGTATTAAAAATATTGCTTGCATTATTCCCTGATCCCCCTAGCAGTTGGTTCCAATTATCAGCCACTTAGAGGCATTTGTAGGTAATACTCTTATCACACATTGCTAATCACAACTTTCACAGTTGTTTTGTTGTTTCAATTCAAAAGCTAATGTTTTGGAAGTGACTGCTTTGAGGGTTAGAAAACATGACTGCATTTCCATACAAATATTACATTCTTATTAGTGTGTCACCTATCCATCCCTTATAGGATTATGCAACTCTTCATAGATATAATCGACTTTGTATTTTCATTCAAGGATAACAAACTAGCGAGGTTGAAATCTTGATTTGTCAATGGAGTTGAATTGCTCCCTAGAGCTGGGAGGGAATGAGATTGA
The DNA here is from genome assembly GCA_963574355.1 of Loris lydekkerianus. Taxonomy (NCBI): domain Eukaryota; kingdom Metazoa; phylum Chordata; class Mammalia; order Primates; family Lorisidae; genus Loris; species Loris lydekkerianus. The sequence continues at coordinate 9,513 of CAUYPK010015650.1, read as the reverse complement.
GTCCAACCCTGTACAGAAACGGCAGTTGTCTTTAGAATCTCAATTGCCTGCTCTCCCTTCCTTCTCCCTCCAGTATGGTGACTATGACCCCTCTGTTCACAAGCGGGGATTTCTGGCCCAAGAAGAATTGCTTCCAAAAAGGGTAAGAAATCAAATTCCCTGTTTGAGAAGACATAGCAGATAATCAGTCTCAAAGAGAGCCAACTGAAGGACTGAAGAGAATATGGGAAGTAAACAGCAAGAAGTGTTTTTATAAATACGTGTATTTTGTAATACATTTTGATTGAAAAGTATGTAATCTCTGGTAAGAATAATAAAAAGCAAAGGTTTATAGAATCGATATGGGGTTTCCAGGAGAAGGGTGCATCAGTGTGTGTTCATCTTGGGGCACTGAGCTGTTTGCTGCCTGGAAGGGTGGATAAAGGAGATGAGGTAGGGGTGGGCATTGTGATTTTTTTTTTTTTTTTTTTCAGTTTTTGGCCAGGGCTGGGTTTGAACCCACCACCTCTGGCATATGGAGCCGGTGCCCTACTCCTTTGAGCCACAGGCACTGCCTGGCATTATGATTTTTAATCCTAGGCATCATTCATCTTGTTCATTAGCCTCAGCAGCAGGCCAGCCCTCCCTTTTGCTCCTTTCCATTTTATGGTCTCACTTATCTGTCTCATATTTTGCTGCCAGTGCAGGGAAGGCCCAAGGCTAGTAAGCATTGCCTCTGGCACTGGAGCTCTCTGCCAGAAGCAAAGACAGGAAAGAAAGCCCCTGGCAGAGCAGAGCTGCCCTGAGGTCTGAGTAATAATGCAGCTTTTTGAGTTGTTCCCTTATTGAATGGTCTTGTTTACATGCCCACCTCTGCATGTGACTGTCTCCCTGTATGTGGCTTTTTAAAAATAGCTTTGCTGTTTTGTAAAAATGATACATAATTATAAAACAAATGGTAGACAGTACCCAAACTTACTTTGTGTCTGGGTTTTTATTTTGCTCTATTTTTTGCTAGGTAATAAATCTGTATCAAATGACTCCAGAAATGTGGGAGGAGAGAATTACTGCCTGGTATGCTGAGCACAGAGGTCGAGCCAGGTGAGGCCCCTTCATTGTTGGTTTATATTTCTTTGTGCGCTTTTTTTTTTCCTTAAAGAACTATAAAACTAGGACATGCTTGTTAAACAAAATGCAGTACTGAAGTATATAAAAGAAAAAGGGAGACCTGGGAATATTGTCAGTCTTCAGTGTTCTTGTGTGTCCTTTTTCCAACACCGGTGGTATAAAGTAGATGTGTGTAGTGCCATTAAGATGAGTAAACCTATTGCATTCATGGGTGATCGAGTTTAATTTTAAGAATTCTATTGTGTTGACATCCCGTTACTTTTGCAGCCATCTGTCTATTGTTGGCATTTAGAGTATCTGTAGGTTTTTTACTTTTACAAAAACATCTGCAGTGCACAGTCTTACGCAATCATATGAGTAGTTCTGAGGATAGATTCTTTAGGAGAGTTACTGGGTCAAAGGATGCCAGCATTTTGCACTTTGACAGGTGCTACCAAATTGTTCCCCCAAAAGGCAGTGCTGTTTGTACTATCCATTAGCAGTATCATGAGACTGTGGCTCCCTTTCCCCATTCTGTTCTCAGCACTTGTTTTTATCAATCTCATTTTTGCAATCTACAAAGCAAAAAATGGTATCTTATGTTCTAGTTGGTATTCCTCTGGTCACTTCAGCAATTGATGATCTTTTCAATAGCCTTTAAAAATGTTTTCTTCTGGCTGGGCATGGTGGTTCACACCTGTAATGATAGCTCTCCTGGAGGTTAAGATGGGTGGATTGCTTGAGCTTATGAGTTTAAGACCAGCCTGAGCAAAAATGGTAACCCCATCTCTACTAAAAATAGAAAAACTGGCTTCAGTGGTTACAGCGCCAGCCACATACACCGGGGCTGGCAGGTTCCAATCTGGCCCAGGCCTGCTAAACAACAATGACAACAACAATAAAAAATAGCTGGGCATTGTGGCAGGTGGGTTAGAGTTAGGGTAGTCCCAGCTACTTGGGAGCCTGAGACAAGAGAATCGCTTAAGCCCAAGAGTTGGAGGTTGCTGTGAGCTGTGACACTACAGCACTCTACTGAGGGGGACTGAATAAGACTCTGTCTCAAAGAAAAAAAAGAAAAGAAAAGAAAAACAGGCCAGAGGATCACTCGAGCCCAAGAATTGGAGGTTGCAGTGAGCTGTGATACCATGGCACTCTAACCAGGATGAGAGTTTGAGACTCTGTCTCAACAAAAATAAATAAGTAATAAAAATGTTTCTTCAAATCAGTTTCCTATCATTTTTTTCCTTTACTTTTGAAGACATGTAATATACATTACAAAAAGGGGAAGAAATGTCATAAGTAGTCTCCTGATTTTTTTTTTTTCCTTTTGTGTGTGTGTGTATGTATGGAGGGGGTCTTGTGGTGTCATCATGAAGTTCACTGCAACCTCAAACTCCTGGGCTCAAGCCATCCTCCTATCTCACCCTTCCGAGAAGCTAGGACATGCTACCAAGCCTGGCAATTTTTTCATTTTTTATAGAGATTAGGTCTCGGTATGTTGCCCAGGATAAAACAGTCTCCTGATTTCTAACTCCATAGGTTAATGTTGCCCATTTAAAACTTTGTATAAATGCAATCAGACAGTTTCTATTTTTTGCACTCCACTTCTTTTACTAAGCATATTGTGAGATTTGGGTTTATGGCATGAGACAATAGTTTTTTTCACTTTCGTTGTTATGTAGAATTCCACCACATCAACATAGCACAAATTTATCCATTCTATTACTGATGGACATTTGGGTTGTCTCCTGATTTTTGTTGTCACAATCATATTAAACGATTTCCCAAAAGTAATTGTAGAATTTAATTTACATCAGCAGTGTGTGTGATTTATGGTTTCTCCACCTGCTTGCCAACACTTGGCATTCTTTCAGGCTAGATTTTTAAAATTCACTGGAGAGAATTTAAAATTGGAGAGAAAGGGAAGAGGACATAGGGAGGCATGAGTTAAAATATTTCAATACTGGGCAGCCCCTGTGGCTCAGTGGGTAGGGCGCCGGCCCCATATACCGAGGGTGGCATGTTTGAACCCGGCGTAGGCCAAACTGCAACAAAAAAATAGCCGGGTGTTGTGGCGGGCACCTGTAGTCTCAGCTGTTCGGGAGACTGAGGCAAGAGAATCTCCTAAGTCTAGGAGTTGGAGGTTGCTGTGAGCTGTGATGCCACAGTACTCTGCCGAGGGCAATAAAGTGAGATTCTCTAAAAAAAAAAAAATGAAGAGACATTGTAATCAATTTGTTCTTTTATTCTCTTTTTATGGGGATGGGAAATTCTGCTTGACTTTGATGTGTATAATAGACTTGTTGGGCAGAGAGCTTTGCTGGTACCTGCGCTAGCTCATGTCTGCTGCTGGCGATATGGTTCCCCAAGGCGTGGCAGGGTCAGAACACTCAGCTGGGCCTGTTCCCGCCCTCTACCAAACTCACTCAGCTCCAGTGACAGTGTCTTCCATTCTCCTCACAGGGACGAAGCTGAAATGGAATATTTGAAGATAGCTCAGGACCTGGAGATGTATGGTGTGAACTACTTTGCAATCCGGGTGTGTTGAAGCCTCACCGAGTTCCCTGTATAGTAAACAAAGACCCAACCGGGGCCAGACTGCTAAAATGGTTTACTTCTTAATTCCAGGTTGATAGAATCTTTTATAGTTCACTGGTAAAGAAGAAAAGAGAAAGGAGAGAGAGGTCTTAAAGCCTAATTTTCTATTTTGGGGCTTCAATTAGATCATAGGTAATTAAGTATCAGTTGAGACTTGGGGTTCTTGGGCCTGGTTCTGCTTTTAGCAGAAACCTGTTTGAATGCACTGTGTGGATAGTTCATTTCTGGCTCTGTGAGATCTCCACCCACAGGGAGCACCTGTAAATACTTTCTTTTCCCTCTAGGCACAAGGAGGGTAAAAGCTGCTTTTATAGGTTACTGATTTGTTTGGGCAGGGACTCTTGTTCTCTCTCTGAGGCTAATTAGTTTTCTATTTAGACCGTTAATAGTCTGCATCCTCTGGGAACTCACTGCTGCTATAGGGGAGAGGCCTTTGTGTTCAGCCCAGATCTGAGCCTTTGTTGAGAATGTCTTCTCCTGTGGGTTGGTTTCTAGCTGCAGTGTAAGGCAGCTTCTTCTAAAGCAATGGTTCTCAACCTTCCTAATGCTGTGAATCTTTAATACAGTTAAAACAGGTTGTAACTCAACAGCTTGAGAACTGCTTTCTAAAGGAAGACTCATGTTTTGCTAAAGCATTTCACCCTTGGCTCCAAATGGTGAAAAGGTGTTATTATCATAGTTAAACTTCGTTTTCCTTTTGGGAGTTCCTACAACTTTTGTATTAAATTTTGGTGAATGAAACACATTTTAGTGCAGCACCTGTGGCTCAGTGGATAGGGCGCTGGCCCCATATACCGAGGGTGGCGGGTTCAAACCCTGCCCCAGCAAATTGCAACAACAACAAAAAATAGCTGGGCATTGTGGTGGGCACCTGTAGTCCCAGCTACTTGGAAGGCTGAGGCAAGAGACTTGCCTAAGCCCAGGAGTTGGAGGTGCTGTGAGCTGTGTGACGCCACAGCACTCTACCGAGGGCGATAAAGTGAGTCTCTGTCTCTACCAAAAAAAAAAAAAAAGAAAGAAAGAAACACATTTTGAATATTCTAGAATAGATTTCTATCTGATTTATTCATTTTCTAAATACAGATATTTTTATGAATTACTCTGTAAAAAAAAAAAAAATAAGGCACATTGAAGTGTTATATCATTTTGTATCTTTTGCCTGAAAGGTATTCCATAATAATGCTGAAGGTTGGTTTCTAAAGTTTTATTAGTTAGTATTTGCTAATTGTTTGTTTTCCTTCTTTTTTTTTTTTTTTTTTTCCTTGATTTTCTTAAAGTCATTTTTTATCAACTCCTCTTGCCCAGATGCAGGCCACCTAGAATCTAGAAATGTAGTTTTATAACCCTCAAAAAACAGTTCCTTCTCACGCCAAGCACAGTGGGTCATGCTGGTAATCCTAACACTCTGGGAGGCAGAGGCGGGTGGATTGCCTGAGCTCACTGGTTCGAGACCAGCCTGAGCCAGAGGGAGACCCCATCTCTAAAAATAGCCAGGTGTTATGGCCAGCACCACAACCTCCCAGCTACTTGGGAGGCTGAGACAAGAGAATCACTTGAGCTCAAGAGTTGGAGGTTAATGTGAACTATGACGCCACAGCACTCTACCAAGGGTGACAAAGTGAGACTATCTCAAAAAAAAAAAAAAAAAAAGGCAACCAAAAAAATAATTCCCGGGCGGCCCCTGTGTGTCAGTGTGTAGGGAGCCAGCCCCATATACCCAGGGTGGTGAGTTCAAACCAAACCCAGCCCTGGCCAATCTGCAACAAAAAATAGACAGGCGTTGTGGTGGGTACCTGTAATCCCAGCTACTCGGGAGGCTCACACTAGACAGTCACCTAAGCCCAGGAGTTGGGTTGGAGGTTGCTGTGAGCTGTGATGCCACAGCACTCTACCGAGGGCGATAAAGTGAGACTCTGTCTCAAAAAAAAAAAAAGCCACAATTCCCTTGCTCAGCACCCATAGCTCAATGAGTAGGAGCCAGCCACATACATGGATGCTGGTGGGTTTGAACCCAGCCCAGGCCTGCTAAACAGTAATGACCATTGCAACAAAAATAATAGTTGGGTGTTGTGGCGGGTGCCTGTAATCCCAGCTATTTGGGAGGCTAAGGCAAGAGAATTTCTTAAGTCCAAGAGTTTGAGGTTGCTGTGAGCTGTGACACTACGGCACTCTACTGAGGGCAACATAGTGAGACTCTGTCTCAAAAAAAAAACAAAAAACAATTCCTTCCTTCCTCCCTCCCTCCCTCTCTCTCTCCCTTCTTTTTTTCTTTCCTCCCTCTCCTCCCTTGAATTCCTGGGTTCAACCGATCCTCCCACATTAGCCTGGCTGCCTAGTGTCTGGGATGTGTCATGGCTGCACCCAATTAAAAAAATTTTTTATTATGGAATACTTCTACATCAGTTAGAGAAACATATACTGTTTTTTGTGATTGAGCAATGGATAAAGCTAAAGTCTGTTTTAGTGTCTTTCATGTTAAACTTCCTGAAATTCTACAATTAAAGGAAAATATGTGTTTAAAACAATTTAAAAGAGGCTATTTGAGTCTCTGCCTCTCTATTTAATCTCTACAAGTATTGGAATCTATTTTTCCGAGGCTGGACTCAATTCCTATTCTCCAGCAATCTTCCTGCCTCAGCCTCACAAGTAGCTGGGACTACAGGTGCACATCACCATGTCCAGCTTTCTCTCTTTCTTTCTTAAAAATTTAAACTAAATAAGGGCCTGCATGGTGGCTCATGCCTGTAATCCCAGCACTTTGGGAGGCCAAGGCAGGTGGATTGCTTGAGCTCAGGAGTCTGGGGCCAGCCCAAGCAAGCGTGAGATCCGGTGTCTAAAAAATAGCTGGGTGTGATGGCTGGTGCCTGTAATCCCAGCTACTTGGGAGACTGAGGCAAGAGAATCACTTAAGCACAAGAGTTTGAGGTTACTGTGAACTACAACGCCATGGCACTCAACCTCACGGTGACTGAGACTCTGTCTCAAAAAAAAAAAAATTAAATAGTTAGAAACACACACACAAATAGTTAGAAACATAATCATTTTCCAGAATGTACTACCAACTTAAAAGTACAAAGCCTCTCTTCTGTTAATGCAATAGTCTTACAAACTTTGCTAATAAGCAGAAGAATTTCTGATGGTTTGGTAGTAGTATCTGAATTCAGGGTGTCAGGAGTAAAAAGATTTATCTTAGAGCACTCACTTCTCCATCTGATGCCTGCTGTTAGATTGGTACTTCTCATCACAGTCCGAGTACCTTCTTAGTTTACAGATCTGTTTTCTTGCCCTTGAACCTTGGTTCAATTTCCTTGTTAGCAAGGCATCAGGTGCTATAGTGTCCTTGTGCAGGGAGTTTCCTTCCATCTCCAAACAAGGGCCAGATCACAGCACTGGTGGACCAACCTTCACATAGGGATGTGACCACCAGGTCCATAGGTAGGTCATTGAAGTGGGGGCCTAGGGCACTGCTGACCTGAACCACTGTCAGGCACAACATATATACAGTCAGTTAATTTTTAAACAGCTTTATTGAGGAGTAATTCATAATAATTCTCTTTGATATGCTTTTCATAATATTTGGTTATGAAAAATTTAAACATACAGGAAAGTTGAATTTTTCATTGAATATCCATGTATACTCAATACCTAAATTTTGCAGTTAATGTTTTGTTTTGTTTTGAGGCAGAGCCTTACTAGGTTGCCCTGGGTAGAGTTGTCCTGGGCAGGGTGCTGTGGTGTCACAGCTCACAGTAACCTCAAACTCTTGGGCTTAAGTGATTCTCTTGTGTCAGCCTCCCAAGTAGCTGGGACTACAGATGCCCACCACAATGCCTGGCTATTTTTTGGTTATAGTTGTCATTGTTGTTTGGCAGGCCCAGGCTATAATCGAACACATCAGCTCCGGTGTATGTGGCAGGCTCCGAGCCTACAGTTAATGTTTTACTATACTCGCTTTATCATGTTAAGACTACATTTTATCAGTAAATAAGGCCATTCAGTTCCAGCACCTAAAATGTTCTTTCTATTTGATTCAAGAAGGTTAGACAAAAAAGAAAAAATAAGTAAATTTTCTTTCTAGTAGTCCAACAACTGTTTCTTTTAACATAAATGTTTAAACCTATGTGTTTTAATTCTATACCTGTGATAACATGATAACTGGAGGTAACAACACTTCCTTCAGCCATTAAACTAGTGGCATAAGCCCCCAGTGGTCCTTCTGGGGGGCCCAGGAGTCACAGGAGTGGTACAATTTTGCCTCTGCCCACCCCAATTCAGGAAGCTTGAAGTCTTATAGGTTATAAGAGAATTGTGACTATTGGGACCTACTGCAACTTGTCACATGTAAGAATGGATACCAGGGCTTTGGAAAGGTTGAATAAAATCTTGAGTCTCAGCTGGAGCTTACAGTGGCTGTTCTTTATTGGATCCACAGAATAAAAAGGGCACAGAGCTGCTACTTGGAGTGGATGCTCTAGGGCTTCATATCTATGACCCTGAGAACAGGCTGACCCCGAAGATCTCCTTCCCGTGGAATGAAATCCGAAATATTTCATACAGTGACAAGGAGGTAGGACACATCTGTACTATAGATGCCACCAGTGGTGCAATGGTCCAGCAAAAGGTCTTTCCTCATCTCCCTTCCTTGCTGGAGCTTCCCCAGCTGGGCCATCTCCTTATTCTCAATGAAATCCTTTAATTCCCAGGCTTTAGGATTTGGTTCATTTATTTTTTTATTTTTTTATTTTTTTAAATTTCAGCTTGCTTGTTCATTCTTTTTCATTTGAAGTACGCTTTTTTTTTTTTTTTCATTCATTTTCTTCTTCCTCTGGCGATGCTCTGTCCCACTGTTTTTGATGTTAGTAGAGACGGGGTCTTACTCTGGCTCACTGCTGGTCATGCTGGTCTCGAACCTCCGAGCTCAGGCAATCCACCCGCCTCGGCCTCCCACAGCGCTGGGACTACAGGCGTGAGCCACCATGCCCAGCCTATATTAAGGCTTCTTTCTATGTCTAGTGCTTGATACATGTGCTGGAGAAAAAAATAATATATATGTATTTATGTGTGTGTATATACACGCACACATATACATGTACATATGTATTTTATGTGTATATGTCTCAGCAATAATATAAATAAGGATATTATGTTAATATTCTCAAGAATTTTTTTTTTTTAATTTCTTTTTAATTGTTAAATCGTAGCTGTGTACATTAGTGCAATCGCCTGTACCCATTCTAAGATGCACCATAGATGTGGCCCCACCCATTACCCTCCCTCCACCCAAACCTCCCCCCTCCCTTCCCCTTCCTTGGCCCTTTCCCCATAGTCTTGTGCTATAGTTGGATTACAGCCTTCATGTGAAAGCTGTAATTTAGCTTCATAGTAGGGCTGAGTATATTGGATACTTTTTCTTCCATTCCTGAGAGACTTTGCTAAGAAGAATATGTTCCAGCTCCATCCATGTAAACATGAAAGAGGTAAAGTCTCCATTTTTCTTTAAGGCTGCATAGTATTCCATGGTATACATGTACCACAGTTTGCTAGTCCATTTGTGGGTTGATGGGCACTTGGGCTTCTTCCATGATTTAGCAATTATGAATTGGGCTGCAATAAACATTCTGGTACAGATGTCTTTGTTATATGGTGATTTTTGGTCTTCTGGGTATAAACCTAGTAAAGGAATTATAGGATCGAATGGCAGGTCTATTTTTAGGTCTCTAAGTATTCTCCAAACATCGTTCCAGAAGGGACATATTAGTGGGCATTCCCACCATCAGTGTAGAAGTGTGCCCTTTTCTCCACATCCACGCCAACATTTCTGGTTTTGGG